>PVKE010037843.1:0-15716 GCA_004027555.1 Craseonycteris thonglongyai
CGTTGAAACTTGAGATCAATTGCAAAAGATCAAGTGCAGAGAGAACCACATATACGTGGAGATTGAACAACATGCTATTAAAAAGTAGCTGGATCAAAGAGGAAATTAAACAAGAGATTAAAAAATTTGTAGAAATGAATGACAATGAAAACACGACGTACCAGAATTTCTGGGACACAGCAAAAGCAGTATTAAGAGGAAAATTTATATCATTACAGGCCTATCTCAAGAAACAAGAAAAACTACAAGTAAATACCCTCACATCTCATCTTATAGAGCTAGAAAAAGAAGAACAGAGGTCCCCCAAAACCAGCAGAAGAAAAGAATTAATAGAAATCAAAGCAGAACTTAATGAAATTCAGAATAGAAAAACAATAGATAAAATTAACGCCACAAAGAGATGGTTCTTTGAAAAACTCAATAATATTGACAAACCACTGGCTAGGCTCACCAAAGGGCAAAGAGAAAAATCTCATATTTCCAGAATATGGGACGATAGGGGAGAGATTACAACTGATGCTGCAGAAATACAATCATAAGAGATTATTATGAAAGACTCTATACCAACAAATTTGATAACCTAGAGGAAATGGACAAATTTCTAGAAACATATAGTTTACCTAAACTGAAACAAGATTTGGATAACCTCAATAGACCAATCAACAGTACAGAACTTGAAACAATTATCCAAAAATTGCCCAAAGGCAAAAGGCCTGGACCAGATGGCTTTACCAATGAATTCTATCAGGCATTCAAAGAAGAACTAACACCCATCCTCCTCAAACTACTCCAGGAAATTCAAGAGGAGGCAGTACTACCCAACTCTTTCCATGAAGCCAATATCACCCTGATACCAAAACCTGGGAAAGACAATACCCAAAAGGAAAACTACAGGCCAATCTTACTGATGAACACTGATGCAAAAATCTTAAATAAAATTTTAGCTAACAGAACACAACAATGCATTAAAAAGATTATTCACCATGAACAAGTGGGATGCATCCCAGGGGCACAAGGATGGTTCAACATACGCAAATCAATCTAGCACAGTAAACAAAAATGTTTGAGGTTACCAGTTACTATCCATACTATGGTTATTTTAAATTTATTTTTTATTATTGATGTAATTTATCATGAAGTGATAGCTATAATCTGTTTTGCACTGGAATAAAAGAAATAGAAAAGTTTTATTTGGAGGTAGAAGTTACTTCTTATCAATAGCCAAATTAATATTTTTCATTATAACAAATACAACTTCAAGAACTTTCAATAAAATTTTGATTGTAGACAACTTCCTTGTACATAGCACTATTTGCTATTTCCTATTTGCTATTACTCATATTTTCTATTTTCTTTGCCCCATCCCATCATGGCTCAATGGAAAGAAATATTTTGTTGTTATGTTTTTTGTTTCTGGGTTTTTTGTTTTGTTTTGTTTTATTGTTTTTGAGAGACAGAGAGAGACAGAGAGAAGGGGGAGGGCCCAGAGCAGTCTCCATAGTTGTACGTCATCAGTTTTTGACATGGTTTCATTCCACACAGGTGGGTGGGTGGCCGTGCAGGGTGGAAACAGTGCTGGGGGCCTCCCGCATGGGAAGCTCACCCCAAATCAGCATATGGGTCTGAATGGGCCAGGGTCGGGATTTGACCTTGGTTCCCAGGGCTGTAAAGTGAGAGCCCAAACTGCTGAGCCATCCTGGCTTCCCCTGTTTTTTTTAATATTTATCTGATTGTTTTTGACAGAGAGAGACAGAGAGCAACAGAGCGAAGTAGGGGGGCCCAGAGCAGATTCCATCGTTGTATATCATCAGTTTTTGACATGCTTTCGTTGCATACAGGTGGGTGGGAGATCACGCAGAGCAGGAACTGGGCAGGAGGCCTCCCACATGGAAGGCACATCCCACCATCCATGCAATCTAGGGCCAGAATTCAATCTTCGGACCCCAGGGCTGAAAAGCGAGCGATTAACCCATTGAGCCAAACTGGCATCCCCTGTTTTTTGTTTTTAAGATATATTTTAATGGTTTTTGGTTTGGGGGTGTTTTTTGTTTTGTTTTGTTTTGTTGTCTTTTCACAGAGACAGAGAGAGGGGCTGGAGGGAGAGCCCAAAGCAGTCTCCATAATTATACATCATTAGTTTTCAATATAGTTTCATTCCACAGATAGGCATGGGGGCTGTGCAGGGCAGGAATTGGGCTGGAGGTCTCCCACATGGGAAGCTCGCCCTGACAAGAACCGAACTGGGGGCCTCCCACATGGGAAGAACACCCCAGTTCAGCATATGGGTCTGCACAGGCCAGGGCCAGGATTCCATCCTCAGACCCTGGGGCTGCAAAGCAAACACTCAACCTGCTGAGTCATCATGGCATCCCCCAAGAAATGTTTCTAATTCATAAACATCTTTCATTTTAATAAATCCAAAAATTTTATCACCACATTTTGACATTTTATTTTATTATTTTTATAAGACATAATTCAAAAGTGAGTGCTAAGGTAATATTGTAATTTTTGCCTTTCTAACCCTTAGCAAAGTTTCCTTTAATCTTTTTTTTACTGCCAACGCAGGGTCTGAATCTTCCCACAGTCTATTTCACTATCAAATGTGTGACACCACCCACTTTTCTTAGTAGTCTATGATTTCTTGCTCCTACAGTTTTTCTAGTGATCATTACATCACATTAATCCTCCATATGTGAAACAACTCAAGACACAGTATGTAGGAAAACACTGTGAATTTTTACAAATATATATTATATTTCAATTTTTTTGTCTGTTTTCAGACTAGTTTGGGTTCTTTTCAACTACTGAAATTTCTATTTTCTATATTTGCTTTTTGATATACAATAATTACATTCTGTGGAATTTAAAGTATAGATTACATATATCATACTGTCATTAAGATAGTATAGTTTAGCATAGGTTAGTTTTATACAAGAACATTTCCTAAAAGTGCAAATAAAGGAATCATTGTTTTGGTAAGAAAATAAAATAATTTTGGATATAAATAGAGTATCACAGTAAAATCTCAGTGATTGATTTTTGTGAGAATTGTAACACTAAGTTAAGCAATAGCTGAGCTTAACAGTTCAGACCAATTGCCTTAACAACTCATTAACACTGAAGAAAAATATAAGATAATAATAAGCGTACATGAGTATTTCTACAGTGAATAAATATGACACACCTGAATGAGAAGGAGCCTTATTCAGAAACCATTCTGTAAAAGAAATATTAATAGTTTATCTGTTCTTCCTACTCTGAACTTCAAAAGCTTGAATTAAATGTTCTGTGGCATCTCATTTAAGATACCATCCTTAATGCTATTTGGAAAAGTTATTTTTATAGAATAATTGAACAAATATTATAAAATAAACTATAATATATATATATATACACACACACACACACACACACACACACACACATACATATGAAAAATAATTTAGAGTATGGTTTTATACATGGATCTCAAGGAAATTTAAAGTCTCTGTAAGACAAGCCAGGGTCATGCTTTTGGTATGAAACAGCAGAAATGGTTATATGTATGAGAATTCTAAATCCTAAACCATATAAAACTGAGAATAACTGTCTTATTATAGTATATATATTGAGGCAAATGTCTCAACAGATTATATAATATATAATTGCCTTGATATATATATATAGTTTCAGTTTTCATATGTACCTGAAAATCACACAAAAAGCTTATGATTTTCTAACTCTGTTTCAAACCAAATCATAAGAACTGACTTTAAAAAGTGAAAAATATTTAGATTGGTAACAGAGAGCATAAGGCAAATGTATGAATTACTGTAATTTTCGGTCCATAAAATGCACTTTTTCCCCAAAAAAAAGTGGAGGGAAAAGTGTGCGCGTCTTATGGAGCAAATACCGCAAAGAAGAGTGCAAGTTGGGGACCTTAGTGATGCCGTGGGGAAGCCTCAAGCCAGATCAGAAAGCAGGGAATTCATGGAAGGAGAGCGGGTCCAGGCAGGTCAGGTGCGTCTTATGGAGTGCAAAATACAGTATACTCATATTGCTGATATTTAAAATCTGTATTTTTGTAGCATATAGAAAAAAGGCTTGTTTATTTACCATATCTCTACATATTTATATGGTGTAAAATTATATTACAGCATTCTTGTCATTAAAGATATCAGAATATATTTTCATTTATACATCAGGATGTTATTCAAATAAACTCTGGCTCCTTGTTACAAGTTGCAATACGCCGAGTGACTATCTTGGTCTGGGAACAACAAGAAAGTACCATCATCTACTAATACAAAACTCAAAATAGCAGTGCTGATGGCCTTTATAGGAAAATTAGAGCTATTTCTCCATTTGGGAGAATTAGTTTTACATTAAGCATTCTAATTTTATGCTGAAGTGATACACTGGGGTAAGAGTAAAGCAAATTTGATTTTCAAGCCTTAGTCGGCATTATCAAAAGCTTATCAATTGGCTATGAGAATTTTGTGAGTGGATCACTTTCCTCTCATAACATCCCCAAGAAGAAATTTCAATTTTGAAAATGAGAGGATAAGTTGATTTTTTAAAAAGATTTACTGTATTGTCTTTGACAGAGAAAGAAATAGAGACACAGAGAGACAGAGAAGGTGGAGGGCCCAGAGCAGTCTCCATCATTGTACGTCATCAGTTTTCTACATAGTTTCATTCCACACATGTGGGCAGGGCAGCACAGGGCAGGAACTGGTGGGGACCTCCCACATGGGATACATGCCCCCATGAGCTAGGGGCCAAATGGGGGACCTCCCACATGGGAAGCTCACCCTGGTAAGAACTAAACTAAGGTCCACACCCCAGTTTAGCATGTGGGTCCACATGGGTCAGGGCTGGGATTCGATCCTTGGACCCTGGGGCTGCAAAGCAAGCACTGAACCCACTGAGCCATCCTGGCATCCCATAAACTAATTATTTATTATTTATAAAGTGTTGCCCATCACAAATGTTTATCTGAAGTCTCTACCGCAGGTTAAAACTTAATGAGGTTGCCTACCTATCAGCTTTACTAAACCAGCCCAGTTTCCCAGATCATAACTGGTGAAAGAGTCTATTTCCAACTAAATAGTCTCACATTAAAGTATGCTAGGGGGAAGAAAAGAAAAAAAGGCATTCACATTATTGAAAGGACACAAAACACTGATTACTTCATCCTCACAACATTTAACAAAATCTCAGCAGGAGATTAAGGGAATTCTAGAGAAGACAATTAAGCTCTTGCTAAATAGGATAATTCACCTAGCCTCACAAAATTGCCATTAGTGTACAAAGTTACAACAGCAGTAATTAAGGCCAATGCATGTATGAGAACAAAACACAGAACTAAAATTTGTATCTGAGTTATCTATAGGACTAAGAACATTCTATAAAGGTTGGTTCAACTTTATGTTAATGTTTGCCATAATAAGGTCCAGCATTTTTCATACTAGAACTTAGCAAAACCATCCTTCCAGATGGGCATAGCCATTTGCATTTTCACTACACACATTTCTTTCTCTTTCACTGCAGAGAGTAGAGTGAAAAGGTGGAGAGTCAGTCATTGGTGTCAGATCCAGGTTCAAGTTCTAGCTTTTAACTTAATAGTTTTTCAAAAAATTTTCCCTTTGACTGTTTCTTCCTCTATAAACAAATGTCTAATTTTCGCCTCCAGGAGCTATTATGAGAATCAAATACTACAATTTGTCCAAAATGCCTAGCACTACAAAACAATTAAATAACACTAGATGTTTTCTCTACTTGGTATGGCTGGAACTTTATAAGCAATTAAGTAGCATTTACAACCCAAACTTTTGAAATTTTATGCAATTCAATTTGGCTTCCGAAGCATAATATTGAAGGTGGTATTTTTCACACTGATGCATTATTCAAATGTGAAAGAAAGAAAAAAAATCACTGTCTTTAAAGAATATATCTTCTACTTCAGTCTGTTCATGACAATGAACCAGAAACATTATGCAGTAATCGGCACTTCTGAAATGTTTGGGCCTATGAGAACAAAAAGAAAAACAGAGTGCCATAGTACCACAAGTTATTAAGACTAAGTGCCTGATGACTAAAGTACCAGCTCATACAAAATTAAAAGAGGGCAGGAGTTATCCCAAGACCAGTTATATTATAATAAAAATACACATGATAGTCACCTTGAGTCTATTTGTAACGATAGTTCTTCTACGAGATTCAGAAATAATTCTGATAAAACCACCACCTATCAATAAAAATACTTTTGGGGATATTAGGATTGCTCAGCGGGTTAAGCACTCACCTTGCAGCCCTGAGGTCCAAGGACTGAATCTGGACCCTGGCCCATGAGAACCCATATGCTAAACTGGGGTGTTTACCATGCAAGAGGCCCCCAGTTTGGTTCTTGTCAGGCAAGCTTCCCATGAGAAAGGCACCCAGTTCAGCCCCCAACTAGAGGGCGCATGGCTCCCATGCAGGAAGCCCCATGCCTGATTCCTGCCCTGCGCCACCCCACCCCCCTCCCGCATGCCTGTATGGCACAAAATCATGTTGAGAACTTATGACATACAACTATGGAGACTGCTCTGGGCCCTCCCTTTTCTCTCTGTCTCTCTTGGTCTCTTTCTCTCTCTCGCTGTCAAAACAATAAAATAAATCTTTAAAAGTAAATAAATAAAAATACCTTTCTTTTTCAAAGGCCCAAGACTGAGTCTATGAAAAAAGGCCAAGTCTAGCTACAGTTAAAAGCACAATATCCATTGTTTTTTTATTGTAATTTAAAGCAATGATTCAAAATAGCACTTTCCCAAAGTCCCAATAGCAGTGTGAAAATAAATCGTGCTGCTGAAAGGTAAATATTGTTATCATCTCTAACAACCTTTTATTAAAACCTTTGTAAAAGCATAGCTAGATTTTTAAAAATTCAAACATATATACATGTGAATGATGTGTAAATTATGTTACTAAGATAAGTTTGATATAATGAAGAACATAGCAGAGAAGATTTCATTCAAAAGGCTGTACTGACAATGCATTTCTTTTAACAGAGCCAATAAAAGATTTTAGCACAAACTTAAAGAAATCACCCTCGCATGTTCTGAAAGTAACAAATAACAACAGTTTACACTTACTTAATATTAAGATATTCCACGCTTCTCACTTAATGTAAACAATTCTGTTGTGTAAGTTTTATTAATATCCCTAGTTTGCTGCTGAGAGGATTAAAGCCAAAAGAGGTAATTAACCTGTCCAATTGCGCGTAATTGTAAGAAGATCTAGATTTCAATGCCTGGCTCCAGAGCCCACACTTCTAGCTATTACACTATGTTGTTCCATCTCTATCTCACATTTTCACTGGTCAAGTATTGAACAGGAATGTTGAGTGAATGCAATGGTAGGTAGATTGTCAATCTACATGGTCTCTCTCAGGCTACTTAGCCTAGTGATTATACAATCATGGAAGTAGATGAGTTCAGAGTCTTACAACTTCTCCAGGTACTGAGGTATGCTGGGTTTCTTCAGGATGCTGCACTTTTTTTTCCAAAGCTAAATGTGGAACAGAAAAGGTGCTGCTTGTTAAGCGCAACTCTACCACATATGTATATGACAACCTCAGGGGAAGTTCTCCAGAGGACATACCTCCCGCCATCGCAGTAAAACGTTTTGCATAATTTGCTAAGCAGAAATACCTAATAGTGACCAAGCAGTAATATTGTAATTATATTAGGATAGATTATAAACAATGGTATATGTGTTAAAAGAATAGGTAACATTGGAAGAAAGGTGTACTCAGAGGACTCAGAGACTTTTAAGGAACTGCTGGTTTCAAAATCCTAAAACAACAGAATTACAATAGGGTAGCCTGCTTCCATGTTGTTGGGTGACAAAAGAAAGGAAAAAGAACCTTCAGAGTAAATTACAAATAAGTAAAACTACAGAAAACTAGAGGAGCATGATATCACATATACTCATTGCAAACATAAAAGATAGAAGGAGGTGATCTTGAAGGAATGTATGAAATAAAACAAATGCTTGAGATTTAGGGTCTGAAAGAGCAACTAATATGCTAGAATAATTCAAAATGCTGTTTAATGAGGTTTAGGAGGGGGAGTAAAGGCCAGTTATAAGACAGTTTAACCTTTCCAACTTCTCTGAGATTGCTGCTTTCTGAATTAATTTTATTCCACACAGATATGTAAAGGAGAAGAAAAATAGAACATAGGCTATTTATTACTGGTAGTGCAATTTCTCTGAAAAAGTAGGTCATAATTTCTTAATGTGTAGGCACAACTACTGTATGGTTGCAATAATGAGCAATATTTCCAGAATATAGTTAAATACCTGTAGCTAGACACAGTGTCCTTCTACACTAAATGCTAATTTATGGATTGACACCTAAGAAACTGACACTGTGGGAAAGCAGTAGATTCTGTTTTGTACTTTTCTCCATACAAGAAGTGTTCACATGTAAATCAGCAAAATAACCATTGTGACTACAGCAATAAATCAGTCTAAATAGAAACTCTAATATATAATTAGAAGGCTGGAATTTTTCCACTTACTCTCAAGATTTTATTATCAATGAAGAATGTATTACTTCCTATTTTTAAAAATTGTTCCCATCAAAACCCCTTTTGGGGACTAATACCAAAAAATAATTTTTTAAAGAACCCAAAATTTAACCTTCAATTCCTTACCAATTCTTCTAGAGGACACCAATTATTAGAATAGAAGATGAAACAGAGTAATTGCCAATAAGCTATCCAGTTTACCCTCTCAGTTCTGACTGGTTCAGATACAGGTCTTTCTCTTTTTATCTTCTCTAGTATGTTGCCCACTTTGAGAGATTCCTAAAAGCTCATTGTCGTCTTCTTCTTTTTTTTTTTCTTTCTTATTCTCCATATTTGTATGTCCTTTATCTTACTTTGGCCTTTCATCTTTTTCTTCCACCTTTCACAAATTATCCCCTAGATTCCTAACCCCATGGTCTCACTCAATGATGCAAACTGAAAAATCACCACCCACCTGCATTAACCTCCTCCTCCCCTCCATTCAAGCTATTACTCACAAGCATAAAACATTCTAAAAAACAATTTTTAGATGTTTCTAATTTCCCTTCACAAAGGAATCTGTTGGCTCCCATTTGTTTTTCACATTAGATTCAAATTCCTAATTATATATATGAATCATTTATTACCAATTGTTACCAATATTCATATGAACATCTTACAAATTTCATTAATTCTTCTACCTACCTATATCCACATATATCATCTATCTATCTAATGGGTTTTTTTTAATGTGTGCTTGTTTTACATGATTTTGTCCTCTCTCAGGAATGCAAGGCTTCTATTGAGTTAACCAGTCCTTTTCAAATGTCTCTTGATGAGGATTCATATTCATTGTTTTCCCCCCTAGGAGTGTCCCACCCCATTATTCTGTTTTCAAATCAATTTTGCACTTTATCCAACTCAAATCACACCAACTTCTGATGTCATTCCTGATCACCACCCTGCAAATAAATTCTCATGCCTGCTAAACCCCACAACATATACATCTTAACCACTCTTAACAACAATTACAATATTCTACTGTGTAGCTTATCTGCTCTGTAGAATACAAATTCTTTACAGGTAGAAGTCATGTCTAATTAATTATTCTCCACCTAGAAATAATACCTGGCTCAATATAATATAATATTAATTAACACTAAATATTATATTGATTAATCAGATTCATATTCAATATCACAAAATAGGTATACAACATACCTCATAAAAGAGGTACCTCTTTTATGTTGTATCTGCTTTTTCTATCTGATACTTCACTAAAATCATAATTAAAAAAAAAAACTAACCCATGACCTTTTAGGCTTCTCTGAATATGAGCAATCTCTGTGAGAGGTAATCCCAGAAATATTAGTAGGAGAGAAGAAAAGTGAGTCATAGAGTAGAGGAGACACAAGGGGGATTTATATTGAACAAGATATTACCAGCTGGGGCTCAAACCTGGCAAGCAACTCTGAAAGTATAGATCATATAACTCATAGGTATCCAACAGAAGGCAAGAGAGCTGAGGTATTTACTCACCAATTCCTGTTAACCATCAGCTGAGGGCTTAGTGGGAGAGATATTCTCTGGATACCCCCATGGGCAGGCACAGTAAACTCCTACAGAGAGACCTCAAGCTAAGAGCTGTAAGTACTGGCAGTTGAAAGATGGGATGGATATTGGGAATTTGGAAGTGATGAGTGGATATCAGTACCAACAGCATCTACTACACACAATAACAAGTGGAATAAAAGAGGGATACATGAGTGGACATGAATTTTCAACAGATTTTTAGAGGTCAAGAAGCAAATGAAAGGCTAGTGACTGAGAAATCAGAAAAAAGAGACAGCCCAGAACACAAAGAGAGGAAGGCTAAAGCTCAGAAAGCGTGGCAGGTGGTCCATGCAGGTTGGCTCAAGCCACTTTAAGGAATCTCAGTCCCAAGTAGGATTTAGACTCAAAAGTTGAAAGTGAAACCAGGCTAAAAACAGAGGGATTAACTGCAGATCTGTTTAACAAGTGCTGACAAACTGCAGGTTACCAACTGTTTTTTGTACAGCCAGTAAGCTAAGAATTTTTTTTACCTTTTTAAAGCATTGTTTAAAACAAATAAAAAAGACTTAATGTGACAGAAACTGTATATGGCCTACAAAGCCTAGATATTATTATGCAGCCTTTACAGAAAACATTTACTGACCCATGGTTTCTAGAACTGTCAACAGACATACAAGCACACAAATCACCGCCCCCATCCCAGAAACTAAGGCAGCCTGAAACGAGGTAAATGACCTCCCCAAACCACACACCCCCAGACCCACAGTCTGAGCTATCTTCTCTGATCATACGAGGAAAAAGTAAAGCAGCAAGTGTCAGTGTTAGTATGCTGATTAAAGCCTTCCTCAGCCTGGTAATTAGAAATGAAATTCCTAAGATTAATGGCCAGTGCCCCAGCCACAAAGCAAAAAGCAGAGGATACCAATCAGGAAACAAGTTGTGTGCTCACAGCACCCAGTCAATATCATTCTTCCATTTGAACAGCCCATCAAAATCACCAGACATTTGAGTGAAGCCTGAAATATAAAGAAGAAAGATATAGATGAACTAGCAGACAAAATAACCCCACAAGAAACAATGCTAATCCAGGGGATTTGGAAAACATTTAAAATCTTCAAAGTCTTATTCCCAGAAAGATTCCAGGAAACTTTGAATCTGTAAACAGGAAGAAGATATTATAAAAAAAAAAAAACAGTAAACAAGAAGGTGCTCTCAGATAAAATATATAATTCAAGAGCAGTACTAAAAAATAAAACCAGAGAAGGAGAAAACATGGCAGCATAAGAGGAGAACGCCGATAACTGCCTGAAAAGAAAATTGTGAACAAAGGGGAATCCATGGGGGAAACCCTGAGAAACAACGTCAACTAAGAGAACCACACAACGCAGAACAACACACAAAGGTTAGAGGAAAAAGGGGAGAGCGGGAGAGAGAAGAGGAAGCAGCGGTTCGTAACAGGGACTTGGAGAGCGGCCCGGGGCTGGGAACAACAAAGGGGGATTGGGAGACTACGGTCAAAGTGGAGCTGGATCGAGGGCGGGCTGGAAGCCGAGACCTAGGGAGCATGGAAGCCCCACAAGACTGTGGACAATTTAACATCTGAACTCAAGGAACAGCACACAGTGCCCTAATCAGATCACGGAGCCTAAAGTAAAACAGGGACTGTGGAGCAGGGTGGCTGCACTTCCCGGTGGGCAGGGTGAGAGCAGGGAATCAGCACACAACAGCTCAGTACCCCTGATTTACGGAGGAGATTGACTGTGAGGGAGCGCCTCCTGAAGACAGGGCTCTTGGAGTGAGGGCTGGGGGTGCATTAGACGTGGTTAGAGTAAATCCAGTGGTCTCAACAGAGCCGTGGGCCTAGAGCAGCTGCCAGCCTAACTGCAGCCTGTGCACACAGGGCTTTTGGCGCCCCGCCCACCAGGCCACGGCAGCACCTCAGCCCGCACACACAATAGCGCTGCCAACCGGGCAACAATGGCACCAATGCCCGTGGGCAACCAAGCTACAGACCAGGATTCTGCGGCGCTGACGCCCACATGCGTGACTGGGCTTCTGACCAGGCTGCTGCGATGCCAACGCCCGCGCGTGTAATTGGGATACCAACCGGGCCACAGGGCCACCGCGGCACCTACACCCACACGAACAACCTGGCTTTGGGTGCGCCTCTGACCGGGTTGTGGCTGTGCCCGCTCCTGCGTGGCTGACCAGGCCTCTGCCAAGCCCCAGCCCACCCCAACTGCTGCCCTGTGGGCACGGGATACACACACACACACACACACACACACACAAAAACACACGATTGAAGGAGGGGCAGCCAGGCGCAGGGAAGAAAGACTGGAACTCCTGCACCCCTCGCGCACTGAACCAACAACCCCCGCTGCTGAAACAGGAATCTGCTTTGTGTCTCAGGCCCACCCTAGCTCCCACTCACATGCCTCCACCCACAGCCACACCCTCACTACATGGCCTTCTAACAGCTAACACAGCAACCTGAAGTGCCCCAGGAAACAGAAGCTGTCTGCTTCCCCAAACCCTCTCCCAAAATCTCCTCCTCCCACAACTGAGCCCAAAAGAAAAAATAAAGAGAAGCCCATCTGAAAGGCAACCCCCCAGAGAGAAAACATACTCATGCCTAAAGCAAAAAGAACCACATCAAACACAATGCACACCTCAGAATCCAAAGCCCCTCCAGAAGATCAGGGGCAGTCCTTAGTAAAGGAGCTTGCAAACTTAAAATCAAATCTAAGTGAAACAGAATTCAGGGCTTCAATACTCAAGACATTCAGAGAGCTCACTCAATGCTGGCAAAGTACCCAGACACAGTTAAATGACCTCAACAAGAAATTTTCTGAGCAAAATGAGTACATTACCAATAAAATTGAGAAGCTAGAGCAGGACCAAAAAGAACTCCTGGAAATGAAAGGCATCATGGGAGAGCTGAAAAAAGAACTGACCAGCATAAGAAACAGGGCTGACCAGCGAGATGAAAGGATGAGTGAAATCAAAGATAGAAACATAGAAATGTCACAGAGGGAAGAAGAAAAAGAAATGAGAATCAAGAGAAATGAAAGAGCCCTACAAGAACTCTCTGACTCCATCAGAAAGAACATTCAAATAATAGGGGTACCAGAAGGAAGCGAGATGAAATCTTCTCAGAGTCTACTAAAACAAATAGTGGAGGAGAATTTTCCTAACTCATGGAAAGAATTACAGTCCCAAATCCAAGAAAGCAGGGGCCCTAACTACCTAAACCCTAGCAGATCTTCTCCAAGGCACATTGTTCAGAAGATGACAAAAACAAAAGACAAAGAAAGAAACCTCAAGGCTGCCAGGGAATAACAAAATATAACTTTCAAAAAATAAACTATCAGGCTGTAACCAGACTTATCAGCAGAAACTGCAAGCCAGGAGAAAGTGGAGCCCAATTTACAAAATGTTAAAAGAGAAAATTTCCAGCCAAGAATTAACTATCCAGCAAAATAAACCTTTAGATATGAAGGCGGAATTAAGGCCTTTACAGCTATACAGAAGCTGAGGGAATTCTCCAGCTCAAAACCGGCATTCCAAGAAATAATGAAGGAGGCTATTGGACCTGAATCAAGACACCAAAATAAATGAAGAAAAGTTGGGACAACAAAAAAAATAAAAACAAAAAAAAAATGGATACAGAATATCCTCATATATCAATCATAACCCTGAATGTATATAGACTGAATTCACCAATAAAGAGGCAAAGGGTGGCAGACTGGATTAAAAAATAAAACCCAACCATATGCTGCCTACAAAAGACACACATCAGCCACAGGAACAAACATAGACTCAATGTAAAAGGATGGAAAACAGTACTCCAGGCAAATGGCAGTCAGAGAAAAGCTGGAGTGGCCATACTGATTTCTGATGAAAAAGACATCAGGATAAAAAAAATAATAAGACATAAAGACGGACATTACATCTTGATCAAAGGGACAATACAACAATAATATATGACACTCATCAATATATATGCCCCCAATCAGGAAGCGCCAAAATTTATAAAGCAACTACTAACAGATCTAAAAGGAGAATTTGACAAAAATACAATTATAGTAGGGGATCTAAACACCCCCCTGACAACACTGGACAGATCATCCAAGCAGAAAATAAATAAGCACATTGCAGCTTTAAATGATACATTGCAGGAAATGGACATAATTGACATTTACAGGTCATTTCATCCTATAACAAAGGGCTATACATTTTACTCTAGTGCACAAGGAATACTTTCAAGGATAGACCATATCCTGGGACTGAAATCCAACCTCACCAAATTTAAGGGCATCCAAATCATACCAAGTGTTTTCTCAGACCATAAAGCGTTGAAACTTGAGAACAATTGCAAAAGATCAAGTGCAGAGAGAACCACATATACGTGGAGATTGAACAACATGCTATTAAAAAGTAGCTGGATCAAAGAGGAAATTAAACAAGAGATTAAAAAATTTGTAGAAACAAATGATAATGAAAACACGACGTACCAGAATTTCTGGGACACAGCAAAAGCAGTATTAAGAGGGAAATTATATCATTACAGGCCTATCTCAAGAAACAAAAAAAACTACAAGTAAATACCCTCACATCTCATCTTATAGAGCTAGAAAAAGAAGAACAGAGGTCCCCCAAAGCCAGCAGAAGAAAAGAATTAATACAAATCAAAGCAGAACTTAATGAAATTCAGAATAGAAAAACAATAGATAAAATTAACGCCACAAAGAGCTGGTTGTTTGAAAAACTCAATAAAATCGACAAACCACTGGCTAGGCTCACCAAAGGACAAAGAGAAAAAGCTCATATTTCCAGAATATGGGATGATAGGGGAGAGATTACAACTGATGCTGCAGAAATACAAACAGTCATTAGTGATTATTATGAAAGACTCTATGCCAAGAAATTTGACAACCTAGAGGAAATGGACAAATTTCTAGAAACATAGTTTACTTAAACTGAACCAAGAAGATTTGGATAACCTCAATAGACCAATCAACAGTACAGAACTTGAAACAACTATCAAGAAATTGCCCAAAGGCAAAAGGCCTGGACCAGATGGCTTTACCAATGATTTCTACCAGGCATTCAAAGAAGAACTAAAGCCCATCCTCCTCAAACTACTCCAGAAAATTCAAGAGGAGGCAGTACTACCCAACTCTTTCTATGAAGCTAATATCACCCTAATACCAAAACCTGGGAAAGACAATACCCAAAAGGAAAACTATAGGCCAATCTCACTGATGAACACTGATGCAAAAATCTTAAGTAAAATTTTAGCTAACAGAATACAACAATGCATTAAAAAGATTATTCACCATGACCAAGTGGGATTCATCCCAGGGGCACAAGGATCGTTCAACATATGCAAATCAATCAATGTAATGCAGCAAATAAACCAAACAAAGGATAAAAACCACATGATTATCTCAATCGATGCAGAAAAAGCATTCGACAAGATACAACACCCATTTATGATAAAAACACTGAATAAAATGGGAATTGAATGAAAGTACCTCAACATAATAAAGGCCATATATGACAAAACCTCAGCAAATATTATATGGAATGGGGAAAAGCTGAAGCCTATTTTCCTAAAATCAG
>PVKE010037844.1:0-15718 GCA_004027555.1 Craseonycteris thonglongyai
ACAGAGACAGAGAGAAGGGGGAGGGCCCAGAGCAGTCTCCATAGTTGTACATCATCAGTTTTTTCACATGGTTTCATTTCATACAGGTGGGCGGGGTTTGTGCAGGCCAGGAACTGGGCCAGGGGCCTCCTTCATGGGAGACATGACCCCTCGAGGCAGGGGTTGAACTGGAGGTGGGTAGTGAGAACTGAACTGGAGGCTTCCAGCATGGGAAGCACACCTCTGTTCAGCATATGGGTCAACATGGCTGGGGCTGGGATTTGATCCTTGGTCCCCAGGGTTGCAAAGCAGGCACTTAACCCACTGAACCATCTGGCTTCCCTTGTTCTCATTCTTTTCATGAGGCAAAGCCATTAATACCAAATTAGATATATACTGGAATAATTAAACTAGTGCATCTGAGAACTATTTACTATACACCAAGAAAATGCACCTTTGCTCACAAAGAATGTTAAACTCTGTTAGTCAAATTGTCAATTTCAACACAACAATGTGCATTAAGCAACCTAACAAAACTGCATCCTATTATAGTTATAATAAATACATGATATGCACCTATAACTATTTTTAGTTATACAGATTATAGTTAAATTTTTGTTCTTTTTCCTCTTGAAATACATAACTGCTATGATTTACTTTTTAATTGCCTGAATATACACAAATAAATATATTTTGATAATTTATGTGCATGCACATACATATATGTATGATTCCTATATACATATACGATCATGTTTTATATATAACTTAGATAAGATCTTGTTAAAGGAATTAGAAGGTTAGAAATAAAATATTTAAAGAGCAGTTTTGTCAAACTTTTGTTTTTTGTCATGTTCATCTTAAAGGAAGTCAAAATTGATCACTACCTTTAGCTAAATAAACTTGGATGAAATATAACCATCTTTTAAAATCTGTCTTCTAACTGAAAGGTTAAATAAAAAGTTTTTTCATCAATTTTAGGTACAGAATGTGCTAGAGAACAGTTTTAGATTAGCATTATTACAGTTTTTTGTTACAAGGCAGTGTTGATTAATCTCTCCTAAAATTACATATTAACCCGAAACCTTAGCAAAATAACAATTCTTAAATGGAACCCTAATTAATCTACTCAATGTCTATTTCAAATAACCCTTATCAAATCATGTTTAACAACACTATATTTAGATATTACTTTGTAATTCTATATTGAGTTACTTAGAAAAAATGGTACTTTTATTTAATAAGGAAAATGATTTAAAAGTCTATAAATGTTGACATTCTCAAAAATAATTCTGTATTCTGATCTTGTAGTATATTTATGATGATTAATTTAAATTCTTAATTATACTTAGTGTATTATAGTTTTCTATAATTTCTATTATTAGTTACAGTGTATTCACTCTTTCAACAAATATTAAACACAAATTGTACATCAGCATGTACTTTAAACCCTTTATGCATGTAAATCTTATTCTTACGTAATTTGCAAAACATAATTTTCGATTGAGATATATTTGTTACCTTAAAATTCAGAAGGTTTAGATATTTATTCTGTCTTCCCAGACTATGATTACTCTATCTATGTGTATGTCTATATAATCTCAACTGTACCCAAATAATAAGTCTAATTGTCTAATTTCCACTAGATTAGGGATTTTCTGATGTGATATTTATTTTTATTTTTACTATCTAGCATGTAGATGGCACACAATAGTTTCCTAAATTAAATAAATAATTCTTAGTATTAATATTTTGAGAACTAGGCTCTGGACAATGAGCACACTATAATTTCCCTATAAAAGCGAGGTGTGGTTTTTGTTTGTTTGTTTGTTTTTTCTGTTACCACCAATTGGCCCTAGGCAGGGCAATTCAGACTTTTGCACTGATGGATAACTTAATGGCCTTTTGACAAACATCCAAACCACAACATTTGGATACAGTTTTAAAGATATATCACAACTGCAATTTTTAAAGCATAGTGTTTTAAAAATTAAAAACAATGGTAATATAAATTATAAGACATCATTGAAAGGGAAGATACCATATGTTAGATACCTATAAATCTTGAAGATAGAGAGCTTGAATAAAGAACCAACTTCCACATTGTTTAAATAAAGAACCAAGTTCCACACCATTATTTTATTTTTGTTTTAAAATTAAAAACCCTTAAGTCACAATGGTAGTATATCAGAGAAGGCAACATGTGTTTTATGGATATCTGAGCTGGTTCTAAATCATTTGGATCATAAGAAATTATAATCATATTACTCATCACCGACCAGGTTTTAGTGCCACGTTAGAAGCTAGGACACAAACATATCCCACTAAAGAGCATATAAATTGGAAATAGAGGCAATAGAGCTCTTGTCCAATTTTTCATGTTGTATTTCAACAGTAGGTAAGGTTTTAAATATGCCTAATAAGATAATCTTTCTTTTTGTGACAAGTACAGAAAATTATAAAGTGTGAGAAAGAATCAAGTATTAATGATGGAGCCATTTGCTTTTTTAAGAATCCTTATTGCATATACTCAAGAGTAAAACTTGTTATGTTTCCTCCCTGAAGTGATAGATTCAGGTTATCCAAGATGAATGACTATAGTACATAATAGTAGTTAGGTTCTGGGCTCTGGAGTAAGACAGAATTTGCCTGCGTTATTAGATCCTGGCTCCACCATTTTTTCTCTTGTGACCTGTAGCAATTTCTCTATTATTTTTAAAGTGTGGATAATAATAATTTCTACTTCAAAGGTAGGTTATGAGGAACAAATAACTTAAAAAATATAACATGCCACGGACGGGGTAGTGCCTGACACATAGTATATGCTGAATAGCAGGATGAGTAAGCAGAAAAGAAATGGGGAACAAATTTCTGAATATTTTCTCTCAATCACCCATTCTCTGACCGTGTTTCCGAAAAGCCAAAGCCAGTTTCAAATCAACTAATAATCTTGGAGGCCTTGTTAGAATTCTGCCTTCCACAAGGCCCATAACATTTTGCTCATATTTGCCATATTTCAGCCATCTGGTCATTGCCTTATAATTAATACATTTCTTTTTTCTTTTAGTTGTGGATTCCTTGAGGATAGGGATAATAACTTTTCATAATTGAATCTCAGTAGAGCTTTAATACATATTATTGAATTGAAAAAGTACTGTTGTAAGAATGATACAGACTCAAGTACAGAGGAATGCAGAAAAAGAAGAAAAAGGATATTAGAAGTAACAATATTTGAGTTGAACAATAAAATATGGTTAGCTTCTCTTTCCTTTAAGGTAATTTTTACTTCTTTTCCTAGAGCTGTATATTTGAAATTTAACAAAAAAATACTACCTGAGTATTCCTCCTTTGTAAAAAACAAAAAAAACATTAAAGCAATATAGGAGCATGTAAAATAAATAATAAAATATTTCCTTTTACGAGACTCTCCAAATTTCATTCTTCTCATTAAAAATAACTAATTTTAATAAATCAATTGGAATGTCACCCAAATGTGTGTGTTTATGTGTGATATGAGTGTATAAATATTTAATTATATAAATGAATTATTGTTTTATACAATTTGGTTTATATTTTCTGTTACAATATTCTATGTTCTGATTCTTTCACTAAGGAATATATCTTGGAAATATTTCCTTCATATAAACAATGCTTCAATGAACATTTTAAACCTGAATTTTCATGCACATTGGAAACTATTTCTAACATACTCTAAAATTGAACTACTATGTTTAGAGTTATGCACATTGTAAAAAATAACAGAACTGGAAGAATTTTAATGTAAATTTTGTGTTTAAAATTTTTTCTTGAAATATAGTCTAGAAAGTTTTATTAATCTATAGTGAAAACATCTAGGTTTCAGGTTAATATGGAATTTTAGGAGAGATTAATCAACACTGACTTGTAACAAAAGACTGTAATAATACTAAACATCTACTAGGTAAATGCAAGTTGTAAGTGACCAGATATCTACCTACAGAGAATGACTGAGATTCCAGTTAAATAAAGGTGCAAAGAGAGGTTTATTGTTGGCAAATTGGTATTTTTAATGCTGTTTATTTATCAACTTGTTCCCCCAAAGGGACTTAATGCCCATGTGCATTTCTATATAGTAGAAGTTTAAAAGAAAAGATGGAGGGGGATGGAAATAATAAAGAACTATTAGCAGGTTAAAATTGTTTACAACAAAAATAACATTTACCTCAAATAAACATGTGTGCATGCATACACAAACCAAGAACTGTGTGAAGTGCTCAGAATACAGGATTGAACTGCCTTTTTGAAACCTATTGTTTAGAAGAGGACAGAATGATACCTTAGCTAAAATACAAATGTCTAGATAAGATTTCCCCAAAGCAGAGCCTGAGATAATATTTCAAATCTTGTACTTTCTCCTTCTACTGCTCTTGGGTTACCTATTATACAAGGGCTATCCGGAAAGTATCCCACCACGTAATATAAAAAAGACAGGCATTTATGGCTAGATTTTTTTCTATACAGTTCTTGTATATATGATGTGGAATAGTCCTTTGTTTCTGTATTCTAATTTTTGCTTTTAATATCATAAAGCTTTTAAGGAGAAATTTAATAGTACTTATTCCTATGAACAATACCATTTTCACACATATAAGGGCCTTCTGGAAAATATTCAGCCATGTAACCATTCTCATTATATTGACGATGGCTGGCTTTTTTTCTGGACTGCCTTCATGTTTCTCAATTAGAATTCATGTATCAATTTAGAGAATAGTTTTATTAACCCGAAAAAACTTTCTGAAATTTAAAGAAGGCAGTTGAATCATACCATTTTTTGTTTATTCAAGACCATGACCATTTTGAATATAAAGTTGAAACACAAGCCAAGGCTTCATTAAAACTTTGTTTTCCTTTCTAAATATTAAAAAAGAAAATTTTCAAATACAGTTGACACAAACTTTGGTGTTCTGTAAGCAAAATTATTTGTTTTTATCAGCAACATTTTCTTTCTCACAGTGTGGTTGGGTATTATTTTTCTCAAATAACAGTGAATAGGTCTATAATTTCTATAAAACATTGTTTTTGTTGAGGCTGGAATCCAAGAGGATGTAAGAAGTAAATTACCAGCACTCAAACAGAATAGCCAAAGTCTCCTCCCCAAGTGGCACCTTCTGAGAACTTAGCAATTCGCTGTGATAAGTCATTGCAACAAAAAGCAACGGTTCACTGTAACATACTTTTTTTCCTGTGAAACAAAGCAAAATTCAACTCTTGCATTCAAAGGAACTGGCAAAAAGCCTCAAATGTGTGGGTTTTATTTTGGCTGGGAATCTCTTGGCTGTCTGCAGTCACTGTAGGACACAGTGTAAAACAGAAAACAAATGACTTCCAGGAGTGATACACATTTGACTAAAGCTCCCCAAATTTGTGTCCCCAACAGTTCCCATATATGTTGAGATTATGAGTAAGAGGCATAATGTGATTTCTTGCACTCTTAATCAGAACAAGCAATTCAGGGTTCAGCCATAATCTCTTGACATTTGCAGATGCCAGATTTTGTCCTATAGTGATTCAAGTGAAATCATACGAGTATATGGCTAAGTACAAATGCATTTATTCTTTCTTGCAGACATTCTAATTTTTGCCAAATTTAACCCAGTGTGTTTACAATTATTGATCACTGGAATTTAGTTGTAGTTGCTTATTTACATCAGTAGAAAAACAAATCAAGGAAACTTTAAGAAAATAGCTTTAACCTGTGCATGTGGGGAAAGCAAAAATTTGCTTTCATGCCCAAACCAAATATATATGAAGTATAAGGAGCTAGAATGTGAATTTGGCCAAAAGGATTATATCTTCAAAATCTAAGCCATAATATCTTAGGATGTGTTTCAGTGATTCTTAGAAGGCATTTCACACAGGGTTAGCAATTTGGCACCTGACAATTTCCTTCTGTTGACAAGTTACATGTTGAGCACAACAGCATCTGCCTGCTGAGCTATCAATGAACCTATGTTCCTAATTATATTTTTTAAATAAATAAGTTCCCAAGCATTCGTTTTACTTTGGTATATCAATGTTGAGTATTTATTGTTTGTTTGTTTGTTTTGTCACAACATGAAAAAGTTCTTCATGCTCCAAATTTTTAGAGAATCGTGCCTTAATAATCTTGCATTTATCTTTTTATTTAGATAATTAGACTTGTGCAATAGTGTGTTTCCTTTTCAAGCTCTGTGCCTCCTTTTTTACTTAACTGTGTTAGCTTTATCTTAGATTGGCACATAATTGTTCTATACACCTTGTGTCTCTCATTACTTTGTTTGATATGTCATTTTACTCTTATTCTGTTGTATTTCAATCTGTATTTTATTGCAATTAAGACTTTTTTTTTTCTGAATCAACTAGAACTATGGAGAGATAAGCAAGACAGTGGGAATTGTTAATGAAAGGCAGAAATGCAGACAAGCTTATATTTTTCAAAGGCTTTTTGGTCCTAAAGATAGTAATTAGGGAAGCCGGGATGGCTTAGTGGGTTAAGTGCTCACTTTGCAGCCCTGGGGACCAAGGATCGAATCCTGGCCCCGGCCCGTGTGGACCCATATGCTGAACTGGGGAGCACCCCCAGTTCATTTCTCACCGGGGTGAAGACCCCGGCCCAGTTCCTGCCCTGTGCAGCCCCACTCCCTCCCACCTGTGGAATGAAACCATGGAAAAACGCATGATGTGCAACTATGAAGACTGTTCTGGGCGCTCCCCCTTCTCTCTGTCTCTGTCTCTGTATCTCTCTCTCTGTCAAGAACAATAAAAATAATTCTTTAAAAACAGATAGTAATTAAATCCTAATATTGAAAAGTTGTCTGTAGCAGCAAGAAGTACTGTGTGCTAGAAGAAATCGCATTTTGCTCAAACACCAGACTGGTTATTTTCTGTGTAAATGCGTACAAATACCTGAATTTTCTGAGCTTCTGCTAACTTGACAGTGAAATAAAATATAATGCATTTGCTCAAAAATAGGATAATGTTTGTAGCATGCTTAACAGATAATGGTCAATGAAAGTTGAACATTACCTAGATTAACTTATTTGTTTTTTTACTCCCTGAGTCAACAAATCACAGATGCATATTAACAGCTATTCAATCTGCCTTTGTCTAATTCTTTTGAATTTTAGATTGTAGCAGTAACTTAATAGTTTAAATAAATATGACATGTGCCTCTCTTCTTGTTGAAATTTTAACTCTCAACCCATCACCTATTGTCTGCATTTAGTCTTTCACTTTTTTTTCAAAGGTCATCACCTGGCTTATGGATTCATTTTGCTTCCCCAAATTAATTTCTTACAGCCAAGAGGAAACAAATACCCTTTGCTAACATGCGGAAGTTTCTGCTCTGTACCCTATCTTGTTTTAGTTAAGGTCAAAATTGGTGCTCTCCTTATATCTCTTTCCTAGCAAAAGTAAGAAAAATTGTAAACTTAACTTTGAACTGACCAAAATCTTTTCTCTATTGATCCAATCCAACACATGTTCCTTTTTGCTTCTACGTAGACTTTACTTTTTATTTTCCTAGCAATTTTAGTTTGCTCCAGCGTCATTGCATATGTTTGCAAGTAATTAATGTTTTATACAGAGTAAAAAACAACAACAACAACAACCCCCCCCCCCCCCAGAAAACATAGAATCTCTCACTTATCTCTGGAGATACTAAGATCCTGATTGATTTCAGTTTCATATCAATATTTTTTTGTTTTTTATTTTTTTAGATTTATGGTGAGTTCTTAGTTATAAAAGAATAAGATAAATCTTTAGAATATACATTTGAACATTAACAGTTTTCAGAATAAAGATGTATTTTCTAACAATTTTGAATGTGTAGTGCTTTTAAAAAAACTTTTCTTTTACCTCTTCGCACAGAATTTTAACTGAATCTGTAAAAAGTTTCTTTTCATATATATATATATATATATATATATATATATATATATCATCTTAAATTAATGTTCCTTCAATAAACTCCTTTGCTTATGATTGCACATTACTGAAATCATGTACCGGTAAACAATACTCCCTGAAACTGTCTCAAGGGTTATGACCATTGAACTGCTGTTACAAATTTATTCGGTGGGGGTTACTTACTCCAAATTACCCTCAACAATATCTCACAAAGTAACAATTTTATGGCTCTTTCTGAAGGAGAACTTACCCCAGAAATATGTGCTTCTTATTACATTTGGAAACATCTTAAGTGAGGATAAGCCCCGCCTCCCCTGCTGTTAGGAGTCCTTGTTCCCTTACTCCTCACTCCCTCTTCAACCTCATGTCTGAACTGTTAGCCCATGTGTGGTCTCCTCCTTCACCACATAGTCAGGTCACGGCTGCTTCTCCCCGCCCTCGTCCACGCTCTGACCTTTCCTCTCCTCCGTTATCAAGATATCTCCTAACTGATGTCTGTGCGCCTTCCTTGCCTCCTTTCTACAATGTAGACGTAGCACGGCAGCAGAGTGAGCCTTTAAAAATATTTGTTAGATCATGGCACTGCTCTGCCCAAAACCTCCTGGGGTCTCCCATTTCTCTGAGTAAAATCCAGTCCAAACAGTAAACAAAAGGACTTTCATAACGGGTTTGCTGCTACCTCTCCAACCCCTCTGCCACTGTCCCCCTTGCGTGCTGACACCTACAGGCATCGTCTACCTTCCTGTAGGCGGAATGCTCCAAATGCCTCCAGTTATGTACTTGCTGCTCCTTTTACCGGTAGCCATTCCCCTGAAGGATTTCATGGCTCACTCACACTTCTTAAAGATTGATACTTAAATTTTATCTTATCAGTGATGCTGTCCCAGATCACTTTATGTAAAATAAAATAGTAAATTAACCAATCCCCCCATTCCAGGGTGCTCTCACCCATTACTCTGTTTTATCTTTCTCCATAGCGCCCATCGCTATTTGACATGCTATATAAAGTTAATGCATTACTGTTTCTCTCTCCTTTCTTGAACAAAAACTCCATAGTGACAGCACTTTGTTTTATTCTTTGATGTTTCTCCACTGCTAGGAACATAGACTTTAATGATCAGTACTACATGAGTATGTTCAATGAATAAATAAATAAGCCCATAGCTCCTACTCTTTGTTATGTCACAATGTATTCCTTCTTGGGCTCTAAGACAATCCTTTAATTCTGCGACTTATTTACCCCCAAATTTCTACAGAAAACCGGACTCTGGTTTTCCCAGCTTCTTCATTACTTTGGGCCTCTAACATTTTCTCATTTTACAAACCAACCACAAATAGCAGTTAGGCAATATACTAAAATGCGGAGGATAACATTTTACTAATTCTCCTTAATGAGATTAGACAGTGTGTTAGAACAGATGAAGTAATTACTGAAAGGGAAATATTGAGCCCCTGAACTGTGTTATTCATGCTAAAACGTGATCTTGTATTATTCATTCAATTTTATATCTGAAAACCTAGTCATGTAAATCTTATCTTACTTGTGTTTCAGTCCTTCGGTCACACAAGGCTGGATATACAAAATTGGAGTTCTTGAAGCCTAGTGTGAGACCAAGATATGTAGTGGCTAATAATATTCCACATCAGCAAATAAATATTATGTGTCCTTTTACACTGATTCTCTTCGAAACTGGATTCCTGATAGGAAAGAAAAATTTAAAAAGGCGTTGTAGGGAGGCTCAGTTTCTAGTCCATTGTCGTATGCAATTCCACTTAGCCTCCAAACTTGTAACCAGATGGCAAAATAAAAGCTTTGCTTTAACTCTTTGCAAGGTTTCTTAGCAACATCTTTTGGGATCTCACACGTCCTATATCCTAGGTAGCTTAATAAAATAGTCCTTTCAACCTCACATCATATTCACACAGGGGCTTCTATAAGTATATCTCTTCCAGTGAGACACAGTGATTGTTCTGTGCTCTTATTTATCAGTGCCCTGAGCAGGGGTCCAGCTGGCTGCCCCCATACCTGGCCTGGTCAGGATCTTACAGGTCTACCTGCTATTTGTTAGGAAAGGGGAAGAATGTTGTTCTTGCCTAAAATGATATTTCTTAGCTGTAATCAACTGAGTCCAATCTTTCAACTATATTTATTAACTCAGCCTTTCAAAATAATAGCAAATCTTCTTATCGTGGACAGAACTCAAGCTTCAAAAAGGAAAAGATAAAAACTGGTTTTCTCCAAGTCTGAATTACGATTTAAAGTGAAAGAAAATTGCTTAACTAAGGATCAGTTGGAGAAGTGAATCAATCAGCTTCTGTTATGGTTTGTTGGTTTTGTTTCCATTCCATTTGCTTTCCTAGGTGGGTTCTCAAGGGCCTCTGGGCTGGCTGCTAAGGAGATTTCTTCAGTCCTATGGGGCACCCCAGGGAGTCTGAGGGACTCTGTCCCACAAATAGGTCCATGCTGATAGCAGCACGAAGGCAGAAGCAGTGATGACAACTAGAGCATTGGTGCTGTGTTAGATACCACAAGAGGCCAGGGCCGTGAGTAGGAGTTGAGTTCAGACTCCTGTAAGCTTGGAGCTGCATCTTCTCACCTTCAACACCATTTCCAACCAGTGAAGCTGGATAGTGGAGACTGTGGGATAGTCCTCAATTTCAAAGCAGTAGGTTTATGTCTATTTTCGCCTTTCCTGTAATAAGCAGGTACTAGATTCAATACAATGGTCTATGTTTTTTATTTATGTATTTTTAAAAAGAGACGAAAAGGAAGGGGTTACATAGAAACCTATTGATACCATTTCATTGTGTCCAGTATTGATTGACTCAAGTAGGGCCCAAGTGGAATCTCAGGACTTCTCAAATAATCCTAAATCACTCCAGGTATCCTTGATATAAAAGCTGAATGCTGTTTCTTTTTTCACACTTAAGTATTCCCCAGGCTAAAATTACATTATTTTCACACATATAACCCAAAAGTCAGCTGCCAGCATATTTAACTCACCCAGTCTGCCGGGCTGCCACATGCTTCAGGATTTTAATAAATGTCCTCCTAGTCTCTTCTCATTGTAAGATAGGAAACTCCATATGTCAGCAAATACTTGGGACAATTTAGAGGCTCTAAGCTTTTGCTTTCACTGAATTCTATACTTCCACTTTACATTTTATCACCTTTTCCACTCTTAGTCACCTCACTGAAAAGTACTAGGATTGTTAATACCTCGGTATTACCAGGACAAGGCAGCAATATCATACCCACTTTACTTTATTTTTGGGTTAGCTGATTGATTTTTCTTGTGAGTGTATTCTCATGCAGTCTTGAAGGCCTTCTGTTGTTTTATTGTTCGCCAGACACTGTGAATTTAGTCTTTTTGTGTCTGAATATTTATTTATTTATTTTTTATTAATTGTTAAGTTTATTGGGGTGACATTGGTTGGTAAAGATTACACAGGTTCCAGGTTTACAGTTCTACATGACATTGTCTGTGTATTGCATTATGTGCTCACCAGCCAGAGTCAGTTCTCTTTCCATCACCATATATGAATACCTTTGTATTTTTATAAATATTATTGCCTTTTGTTCTGCATGTAGTTATTCAGAAGCAGTTCGGTCTTTTGGGGCTTTGCTTTTTAAACCTTATTGAATGGGATGAGAATTAAAGTTACTATTCCCCCAACAATGAGTCAAGACATTTTCAAAACTCCAGATATTGCCCTTTAAGTATGAGGTTTTCTCCTTTGGTTGTTGGATGGAGGTACTCTTCCAGGTCCAGTTGGTCTCTGAGCACCGTTCCTTCTAATCCTCAGTGAGCTGCTTTCCCTGAGCACCTATTCATGTGCTATCCCCACCTCTTCTAGGGCAATTTGGGGCTCAACTTTATTTTTCAACTCTGAAGGATCCCTGTTCTTCGTTGTCTGTTGTCTAATATTTTCTGTGTCATTGTTTCATGCATTTATTCTTCTTCAGTTGCTTCAGGCAGAAGTATAAATCCAATTCCTTTTATTCTCTCTTGACTAAAAGCAGAAGTCCTCTGAGACTATATTTCAAAATTAATCTTGTGGACCAACTACTAATTCTCTCATTCACACCCTCTCTAGAGACCAAACTTTTTTTTTTTCCTCTTAGTGTGCATCTGTTAAGAGAGCTCACTCTCTAAGTGTTCACCCTTTAGACTGACTTCCTCTTTCCATGTTACCTGCTCCCCCACACACAGACATTCTCAGGGAATTTGGGAGGGGAAAGGGCTCATTTCCCATCAGAACTCCCTTGTGTGGTCAGCTAACTTTTGATGTTCTTGGCTCTGCTATGTCAATTATCCCACCTCCATTTTATTCTACTTTCTAAGATATTACTCTCATGGTTTTTCTGGTTATGTTTTTTATTTCTTCTTTTTGTCCTCTTTGTTAAAATATTTTGTCACTTTTTAAGCCATTTTTGTGCTGTTTGGGAGGAAAAGGAGATAATCACCTGTGGTCAAACATTTATATTAATCTCAAAGTCAGCAGATGCATTTTTAAATATGACTAGATGTACATTAACGTCTTATCATCCTGTGTTTTCTTAACCATAGATAGTAAACAAAATTCATGTGCACTGAACATCATATAGGTGGGTATCTGAGGAAGAAGTCCTCATGCTGAAAAAATTTAAGAAGTCCCAAGGCCTGTGGGCATTCTCGGTGAAGGGTCACTAGAGAGAAACCTCTGGTGGAATCTGGATTGTAATGGGACTAGTTTGGCCAGTTATGGACTGCAACTATTGCAAAATCATTTTCTGAAGTTTTAGCCACAAGCTAGAATGTCATAGTGGGCCCCTCACTTATATATTTATAATAGGTCTCAATTACTAAGTATAATGTCTTACTATGGCATATACTTAGAAAAAAAATACTACCTTAACTGCTACAAATAGTAAATGACCAATGCATTCAATTTTTTTAAAGATTTATTTTATTGTTTTAACATAGACAGACAGACACAGAGAGAAGGGGGAGGGCCCAGAACAGTCTCCATAGTTGTAATGTCATCAGTTTTAGACATGGTTTCAGTCCACATAGGTGGGTGGGGGGCACACAGCGTAGAAACTGGGCCGGGGCTTCCTGAATGGGAGGCACAACTCAGTTCAGCACGTGGGTTCACACGGGCTGGGACTGGGACTTGATCCTCTGTCCCCAGGGCTGCAAAATCAGTGCACAACCTGCTGAGCCACTCCGGCTTCCCCTGCATTCAATTTTGATGGATCTTTGTCATCATAAGAATGTATCACCTGTTTTTCTTCCTTAAGGGAGAAGCAGCAAACACCAAACTAAATTGCCTTTAGCATAAGTTGAGGAATTTTTCTGAACAGACAGAAATTTATTTAGACT
The DNA here is from genome assembly GCA_004027555.1 of Craseonycteris thonglongyai. Classification (NCBI taxonomy): domain Eukaryota; kingdom Metazoa; phylum Chordata; class Mammalia; order Chiroptera; family Craseonycteridae; genus Craseonycteris; species Craseonycteris thonglongyai. Next base: position 13,272 of record PVKE010037844.1, read on the forward strand.
CCTTCATTTAATGTAGTCTGAAAGAACAGCAAATGAAATGCAGGAAATTATTTTCATCATCAGTGAACTTGTTAGTCTTGTATCTTTTCTTGGTTGAGTAAGAAATGCAATTTATTAGGTAATTTGCTTATAAAAGCAAAATAAGATATCAATCTTTATGTTTTCTAAATTCTCCTATGAGAGACATTTTCACTTTTTCTGAAAGAAAAATTAATGTACATGGCTTACGTTTATATAATGATTATTAAGGCAGTGTAGAGGGCTATCCAGAAAATATCCAACCATAAATGAGTCTATTTTTCATATTACCTGGCTGGATACTTTCCAAACAGCCCTAGTATATGATATTTGTCTACATTTGTAACCTATGAGAAGTCTGTTAGAATACTATACTGTAAAAGTTCTTAGAAATAATTCTATTCTGGTAGATTTTATTAGTTGGATTTGATTACATTAGCTTAAAAAAACAACAAAAGAATTAAGGCAATGCTCATTTTATCCTCAAAATCCATAGATAGAAAGAAGTCAATAATAGGGGGAAAACACTAAGCTGTGTACAAATTATAGCAAAAATTGTTTCAGAATGGGAAATACAAGGAAACAAAATATGTGATGATCTTTAAACTATCATATGCTGAGGTTTCATCAAGAAGCCCAATTCCCAGGAAGGGAAGCCTATTGCTTAGCACAGGAAATTTAATTGCCTCCGTCATCAGCTTCTGCTCTAGCAGACACTGTGGTTGTCATTCTAATAGGTATTTCCCTTTTCTCTTCCTTGCTAAGAAAATCTTGATTTATTAGATTGAGGTTCCTTGATTTTAGAAAAACTTTATTCCTCATCTGGGTGGGCGTGTTAAGGTTTAAAGGGGAAGTATTCTGGATAGTCAACTGGGAATGTGTTGTTTTTCTCTCTGATTTAAAAAATAAATGAAGTACTCTAAGAGAGAAAAAGTTCTTTTCTGTGACATTTAGTAACTTGCTGCTTGCATTTAATATGGGTAAGGATGATGTGATCGGAGCTGCAGCAGCTATAGTGATCCCTTCAAGGAAAGACTTAGAATAGACCCTCAGCCCTGACATAACTAAGCTGCTCGATCAAAATCGGTAAGTTCTTACCACAAAACTTATTGGAAAACGAAGTTCCTAATTATTTAAGTTAATCTTGTTTATATCATTGTTATTTGCAGTCATGTATCTTGACTTACACCTTCCCTCTTTCTTTGCCACCTTACTTTACTATATATATACTCCAGCTATATAGATCCACTTGCCCTTCCCAAGCTGCATCTTGCTGTCTCATGACTCTGTCTGGGTCCAGGAGCACCTTCTCTCTAAATAGCCCTTTCCCTTTAGTACCCTCTAAACTTCTACTTGCCCTTCATTTAATGAAGTTTCACTTTATGAAAATTTTTCTATACCCCATATATTCTCACCTACCACTCTCATCTTTTGTGTTATTGAGTTTAATCTAAACAGAATAGACCTTTTTGCTTATTGTGTATGTTCAGCCTACACTGGTCTTTTTTCTGTTGCTGACACATACTGTGTCATTCCTATCTTAGAGATACTCTCTAGACCAGGGATTCCCAACCCCGTGCCCACCGGCGCCATGGCGCCCGCAGCCCGATTTGTGCGCGCCCGCCATTATGTGACTGCATCAGAAGTTTTTCATAAACACTAAGTAAAACTATCATTTAGTTTTATACATTTGCTAGAATTTTAAAATATTGTTTGAGTATCTACACAGGTTTATTATATTCGTTGGTATGTTGGCGATATCGTATGTATAAGTGTTTCCCTAGCTTTCGCCTTTGTCCATGTCGCGTCTTGTGTAGCCGCTGCGCTCTTTACACTCTCCTCCCCCCAACCGGGAGGCGCCAAGTTGCCGTTTTGATTGTGGTTGCTGGACTGATCGGGTCGTGACGGTTAGCTAGGACCACAGTGTTTGGATATATTCGATTTTAAATGAACTAAAAGGGAGGTAGGTCATCTATTATTATGGTGGCAATTTGATATGATATTGTAGTTCTATAACTATTTTTATTTTTATTTTTTTAGTCCTAAAATGAGTGGACCATATAAGAGAAAACGATCCTATCATTTTAACACAGACTGGGAGGAATTCTATTGTTTCATTAATTTAAAAGGTAAATGCGTTTGCCTGTTGTGTGGCAGTAGTATTGCAGTGCCGAAAAAACAGAATGTTGAACGTCACTTTCAGACAAGTCATACCACTTTTGATACGAACTATCCACTTAAATCTGAAGTAAGAAAGAAAAAAAATAAATCAACTAAAATGAAGTTTAACTACTCAACAGACTGTTTTCACTAGACATGTGGAAAAATCTAAAAAGGCAACCATTGCTTCTTTCAAAATTTCTCACATGCTCGCAAAGAAGAAAAAACCTTTCCAGGATGGTGAATTGTTCAAAGAAGCATTTCTGACT
>PVKE010037845.1:0-15715 GCA_004027555.1 Craseonycteris thonglongyai
AAAAAAAAAAAGATGTTTATTGAGGACATATAAATTGTCCAGATATCATGTATCATATTTTTCAACTACAATATTTATAAGGTTTATTTTTTCCACCAACATTTGTAATTTAGCATTTATTTTTACACTGTGATTTTTTTTGGGAAGTGCGCAGTATTCTTCTTTATCCCATCCTTATTTTACATCATTCAGTTTCTTCTACCACTTACAACTTGTCCTTAAACTCAAGATCTAGCAAACAAAATTTTAAGTACTTAAACTAACATCCAAACTTGAAACAGTAAAGAAATATTTATATCTGTGTGAAATTTTAGAAATTTTCTCTCTCACACTATGAGAAAAAAATGCATTTTATGCTTTTGTAAGACTCATACTCTCCTGAATAATAGTTATCATACGTGCAACTAATAATGGAGGATGGAATAAGAATATTTTAGCAATAACCCTGTGATCTGAAAAGGCCTTAAAAGGAATCAGTTAATTTGCTCCATAAGGTGGTAAAAAATCACAGTTAAATAACTCAGGATAAAAAAGGTTTTCTTTTTCTGATGATTTCCACAAAAATTTCACATCTTTTCACAGTAAGTTCCTTAGCTTCCTGATGTGCCTAATCATCTTTCTTATGTCTTATATGATTTTAATTCACAAATAAAGCCCGTTTTTTAAAGATTTACTTTATTGTTTTTGACCGAGAGAGAGAGAGAGAGAGAGAGAGAGAGAGAGAGAGAGAGAGAGAGAGAGAGAGAGAAACAGAGAGAGGGGGGAGGGCCCAGAACAGCCTCCATCGTTGCACATCGTTGTTTTTTCCACATAGTTTCATTCCACATAGTTTCACTACTCAGGGCAGGAACTGAGCCAGGATCTTATCCTGGTGAGAACTGAACTGGGGGCACTCCCCAGTTTAGCATATGGGTCTGCATGGGCCAGAGCCAGGATTTGATCCTCGGTCCCCAGGGGTGCAACGTGAGCACTTAACACACTGAGCCATCCTGGCTTCCCCTAAAGCCTGTTTTTGAAAACATGGTGAGCAGCTGTTCACCTTTCTTCTTATAATCACCCTACATTTCCTAACATTTCATAAATGTGACCCATTCTAAGTTAAAGTCTGAAATTAAATTTTCATTTTATTTATGTATTTATTTTGGAACAAAATGAAGCACAACTACTCATCTTTTTTTTTTTTTTAAGATTTATTTTGTTGTTTTTGACAGAGACAGAGACAGAGAGACAGAGAGAAGGGGGAGGGCCCAGAGCAGTCTCCATAGTTGTAGGTCATTAGTTTTCAATATAGTTTCATTTCACACAGGTGGGCAGGGGCTTCTCAGGGTGGGAACGAGGCTGGGGGCCTCCACATGGGAGGCACTCTCCCTAGAATCAAGGGCTGAACCCGGGGGGATGAGAACTGAACTGGGGGCCTCCCACATGGGAAGCATGCCCCAGTTCAGCATATGGGTCTGCAGGGGCTAGGATCAGGATTTGATTCTGGTTTCCCAGGGCTGCAAAGTGAGCACTTAACCTGCTGAGCCATCCTGGCTTCCCTCATATCTCATTTTCAAAACCTATGAATTCTCACTCCCAACATACCCTTCTGTAACCCTTTCATTATTATTATTTTTTCTGTCTTTTACCATTACATACTCTAACCCAGGGATGTCTAACCTTTTGGCTTCCCTGAGCCACATTGGAAGAAGAATTGTGTTGATCAACACATAAGATGCACTAATACTATTGATAATTGATAAGCTAAAAATAGGAAAAAATGGCAAAAAAAATCTTATAATGTTTTAAGAAAGTTTACAAATTTGTGTTGGGCCACATTCAAAGCTGTCCCAGGTTGCACGTGGCATGCAGGCTATGGGTTGGACAAGCTTGCTCTAATTCTATCAGTTGGAAGTCAATGAGTATTAATTAATTTTTGCATATAACAAATATTTTGAAATGACTTCTCTATACTGGCAACTCACTAAGCATAAGATATATGGTAACAAATAAAAGACACAAAGCCTCCATCCTCAGAGAGTTTAGTCTAGTGACAGAAGTAAACAATTTAAACCAACAAACTAATGCACATGCATTTGGTCAACTAACCGATAAGGTGAGCAAGAAGGAGTTAATGCAGCAGATCTGATTTTGCTCACTTCATTCCAGTCTTCAGGAGGGCTTGCTTATGTGAGTGACCCTAGGCTGGCTCCTGGGAACTTAACCTTTGGAGAGTTACCTGTGTTACTAATTGATAAAGATGTTTTCAATGCCTGTGACACTGGACCACTCTGGACCAGCTAGTCTAGCTAGTCTGAAAACACTGTGATATATGGTGGACACCTGCTTATCTTCTAGGTCTGGAATTTCAGTAACCGTGGCTGGCTACCACACATATCAGATGGCATGTGCTTACATGAGCAGCCCTCTAGAAGGCCTGGGCTTTGAGATGCCAGCTGACTCCCTTGGGCAGAAACACCTCATATGTGTTGCTGTAGTTTGTTGCTGAAGGAATAATAAGTTTGTTCTGTATGATCCCTGAGGGAGAGGATTTTGGAAGTCTGCATCTTATTTCCTCCAGACTGCCTGATTTACCATTTTTTCCATATTGATCCTGCTCTGTAAACTCGTTCATGTAAGCAACTATAACCTCGAGAACATTTGAATCCTGTGAGTCTTTATCAGATTACCAAATGAATTGTTGGTCATGGGGCCCACCCCAAAACATAACGTCAGTGAAACAAAACAGCAGAATAAGGGGATGAGGAACAACAGCAATGTGCTATTTCAAAAGGACCGTCAGGGAGGCTCTCTCTAATAAGGGGACATTCCAGCAGAGTCCTGAATAAATTCAGAACCAAGCTAGGCAAATACATAGGTGAAATATGTTCCAGCTAGATACAAAAACAAGTGCAAAGTTCATGAATAGTACCAAGTTTGGTGTTTCCAGTGTGGCTAGTGCTAAATGAGTGAGGTGGAGAGACATTGATAAAGGTTAGAGAGGGAGTATGGACCCAGACCATGTTTAATATAAAACAAATCAAAACCTTCAACATCTTTTCAATAGTTAATTAAGAAATCAAATAATATATTTAAATGATTTTTGCTGAGAAAGATAGGCCATGCATTGGCAAAGAAACTTGTCTCATTAAATTAACATAAAATATGAAATTTCCTCTCTAAGGGATATTGTGATAAGATTCTATAAATAAGGAGAAAAGTTTCTTTTGGTGTTAAGGGAATAAGATTCATATAAGTAAGATTAAGAGCCAGTGAACCAGAATCAAGGCTATCTAAAACAATAATATCTAAATATTATCAAACTACAAAGTTTGAAAAGAGAAAAAAAAAAAAAAAGACCTCAAGTCAAATGTATTTGAAAATAATTCCAAGCATTTTCAATTGGCATAGTTACAGAGTATTGGATTTACTGAAATGCAGTGCTACATAAAACCATCTTGGACCACTGGTCCAAGGGAGAAAACATTTATTTTATGCAAATGAGGTTCAATATATACCTACCACCAGGGAATCCAGTGGTCCAATTAAATGCCACACAGTCCAGAACCAGACAGATTATTATAGCAATGAAACTGACTTTTGAAGTGTGCCTGTGAAGTATTAGCTTGGAGATGATCTCATGCAAGCGCAGGCAGCCAGGATGTGGTGCACACCTGGTCCAAGGAAGCTGGTCCTTCTTAGTTGGCTTATCTCCAGTAATGTTTGGAGCCATGACACTGACCATTTGTGAGCTATACTGATCTTTTTAAAGTCTAAAGTCCCCTGGAGTCACCCTGTACTAAATTGTTTATATTGTTTTTTAAAAAATTACTGAATGGTGGTTTGCACCTGATTTAACTCCTTACATGGACCAATGGGGTATAAAAACTCAGTAAACTCATTTCTTGACCTTCCGGAAAACAAAGTAACTTGTGTATATTTTTGTAGTTCATAATCCAAAGGGAGAGTACATTTTGTGCCAAGGTCCCTGGATGCTGTACTTGAAAGTTTTTCAACCTTTCTGTGTTTGCTTGCTAATTCTTTTCATGCTGTATCACACCCTTTACCATTATTAAAACCTGTCTAAGTATCTGACCCTATATGATCTCTGCACACTGTAAATTAACAACCATATTATAATACTTAGCGCGCGTGCGCACACACACACACACACACACACACACACACACACACAGAATGATGGCCTGAGAACCAAGATGTGGAGCTGAGTAGTCAGGTTACTTATAATCAGGCTTCTATAAATAGTAACTACTGTATATTACCATGTATAATGAACACTTTTTTGCCCAAATATGTGAGGGAAAAATAAGGATGTGCATTATACATGGGCACTAAAATTCTGTCTCTATACACATGTTTTTAATTATTTTATTTATGCTTATGAGCTAAAAGTGTAATTTTATAAATCAATAACGATGTCCATATGCAAAAATAAGACCCTGAAATACAGTAATTTTCTTGGCTAGGGCCACAACTCACCCAGGGTTGCACCGTGTTTCAACCTCCTGCACCTCTATTCCTGTCAGCTCTAGGCTCCCAACCCAACCCGGACTGCATTTTGTCCTGTGTTTCCAGACTTCCAGCTCACTCCCTCTACTGCTGGGATTTGGGTCTTGATCCATGACCCTGTCTCTCCCTTTCCCTTCTCTACTGCTCACTTCCCTATCTCTGACCTTGTATCTGTTCTTATGTTTTGTAATTATTTGTTACATAAAATTTCTTGTAGCATATGTTAAAAAAGTAAATGCTAAAATTCCTTTATAATAAAAAAACAAGTACCTAAATATAAACAAATAAAAATTCAAATTAAAGAATTTTTTTCCTGAAAGTTTGGGCCAAAGACATGGGTGTACATTATACATGGAAATGCATTATACACAGCAAAATAGGACATTTCTTCACTCATTAATTCAATAAGTATTTATATCACACATTAGAAACAGATACTGTCATAAGATATCATGAATTAGATATTGTGGTTCAGAAAAACACACTGTTTTGCACTCATAAAATGCAATCTAATGAGGAGGTAGATATGAAACAACTTAAATTAGTTTAGAACTGTTACAAGTACTATGGAGACATATTTACAAGTATTATTTACCATGCTCATTTGTATTACCAATAATCATTGAAAATACATTTTTATTCTTTTCCAGGCCCCATACATGATATGTGCATGACATTATTCATATTATTTTTAATGTATTCTGCACATTAAATTTGAAATGTATGATATTTAGGCTTCAAGATTATTTTTGTAAATGACAAACAGCTCTACAGAATATTTGTGAGAATTTAATACTGAAAATGTTAACAAATTTTTTACTTTACTCACCCTTTTTAAAGCCCTCTTCAGAAGGAGAAAATACCATAGGTAATGATGGAAAAATGTGAATTTAATCAAGAATAAAGTACCTGTATGTTAAGCAAGGTATTCCATGTACTCAAACAAACAATCCCCGTATAGCTTTAATCTCTTTTTTAAAGAAAGTTTATGACTATAGTACAAATCAACTTTATTTTAATATGAACAATTTTAAAAGAGAATGAAAGAGATTATACTGACCTTTGGAATAATATGGTTATTTTTTACTTAGCCTTATCTGGTTTTATTTCTTGCTAAGTGACTTGGGGATGCAAAGACAACAGAGTAATTTATTATTTTTATTATGCAACATTTCATATTATATAGAGATACTGTCATTGAAAAAAATTGGCTTGTGCCTCCAGATGCAATAACAAAATGACAGTTTTTATGATGAACTTATTCACCCAGCTCCTGTGTCTATTCTTCTAGTCCTTGGGTTATTGGAAACAAAAGATTTCATTAGCAATAGTCTGTGTTAACCAGATATGTCTACTTCTGGCTTTATTCTGATCTGCTTGCCAGTAGTAATTGCAAACAACTGATTGAGACAAATGATAACCTGTCACATTATTGGGAACCATGTACTAAAATAGCTGTAGCATTAGTTCAAAAGACTCAATTTAAATGACTCAATTGTACGACTATAAGTTATAGTTAAAGTCCAGACTGCTTACGGTCACTGGAAGTTTCTCTCATTTAACATTCAACCTTCTATTTGCATTATTTTAACTTAAAATTATAAAATCATCCCATGACATAACATTTGCTAAAATTATGTATAAAGCAATTCAGAATTTATATGATAGGTTCAACTAATTTTTAAATAAAATTTCTGCTTAACTGAAACATATCTACCCCTTCATTACTGTATTTTAGATGTGAACACTGTTTTATGACAGCAATGTAAAAGTGAAGGGACTACAATATGTTTTGAAAGTACAACAATTGGGAGAGCAGAGGTAATTAGAGAAGCTGACTAGGAATTTAAAATGTGACTGTTTTAGTGGCCTTTAGTCACCCACAAAGTAATTAATGACAGAGAAAAAATATATTTCAAGTTGACTGACACTGTTATTAAGTGAACAGTCATTGATTTAAAAGATTATGGTCATTTCAATTGCTTCCACAAAGCAAAATGTTCTAAAATAAATTACTTTAAGAAGATACTTAAATCTTACACACTTCCATGAGACTGCCCAACATCAACCTAATTTTAGTTATTTAAATGCTAAATAAGTACTTCAGAAATGTTATGTGATTGAGTTCCAGTAGTACTTGCAGAGTTTGCTCAATTATTTCTAAATAATTTGTATTTATTTATTCATTTTAATATATTTGTCTTCTTGCTTCATTTTATGAAGTTCAATTAGTACTATTGACTGAAGTAGGCCATGTTTTCTATTGTAATTTACCACTTTAAGAGAAATTTGTTTTTCCTCACAAAGTAATTATTTAAAATACACAATAAACATCATTTTTCTCACTAATGATGAAGTCATGTCTATCTGGACTGAGAAGTGTAAACAGAACTGCATGTGAGGACATATAAACATTCTCAGGCTTTAATATGAACACTTTTTTGAGAAACAAAATTGAAACAATTTTTATTTGGGATGGTAGATGAGATTAAAGAGGGAAAATATATCAAAATTTCTGAAATTTCTTTGATTAGATAACTAATCTAAACTAGTTATCTAATTAGATGGAAAAATGAACATTGAAATGTGTGTTTAGTTAAATTCAGATACATACAAATGACTTTAAAATCAAATACATCATTAAACTCAACTGAATTTATATTGAATTTTGTATTTTATATACCTGTTGATTTGGGTGCTTTTAAACTACAAAGATATGTCAGGAGTTAATTTTATTCTTAAATTTATTTTAAACATATATATGTAATATATATACATATATATTATAATTTATATAAATATATAAATATATATATATTTAATTGCCCAGTTTTTTGGGGTGACATTGGTTAATAAAAATTACATAGGTTCCAGGTGTACAATTCTACATTACATCATTTATGTGTTGTATTGTGAGCTCATCATCCAGAGTCAGTTCTCCTTCTATCGCCATATGTTTGATGCTCCCACCCTCCTCCCCACCCCTTTACTCTCAGTCATATTTTATATATTGTTGATGCTCAATATTCCTTACATGTGATTTTCATTCTGATAAAAAAAAATTGTGTTTATTTTTATGTATTTATTATAATAATGTAACAGTTTTTTATAAAATTTAGATCATTTGATAGATATGTATTTGTAATTGTTGGGCTGAAGGCTTTATAATGATCAATATATATTCAACATAATCTATCATACTCAATTGATATCTCTATTTATCAAAATGCTATTTCATGCAACAAATGTATACACAGAGTGACTTTCCCTCAAGTTTTTCATAGTTTTTTCAACTGATATAAGGTAAAAGGTAAGCAATTCCCCGCTATTACATTTAGTCTCTAGGAAATTTGGAGCACTTGACTTGTTTGCTACATAAACATTTTAAAATGCTAGAAGAAATTTCTAAACAAAATTAAATTTGCACTATTTAAATTCACATAATAAGATAAAATTGGGCTCTCTGGGATGGCTCAGCTGGTTGAGTACTCATCTTGCAGTCCTGGGGTTCAAAGATCAAGTACCAGCTCCAGCCCCTGTGGACCCATATGCTGAACTGGCATGGGCTTCCCATGTGAGAGGCCCCCAGTTCGGTTCTCACCGGGGTGAGCTTCCTATGTGGGTGGCCTCTTGTTCACTTCTGCCCCTGGTGTGCTTCCTATGTGGGAAACCCTTGGCTCTCAGGGGTCAGCCTTCCATGGGGGAGGACTTGGCCAGTTCCTGCCCTGCACAGCTCTGTGCCCACCTGTGGAATGAAACTATGTAGAAAACTAATGACATGAAACTACGGAGACTGCTCTGGGCCCTCCCATTCCCCTTCTCTCTGTCTCACTCTCTGTCAAAAATAATAAAAATAAATCACTTAAAAAAAGATAAATTTTACTTGACTGAATATTGAAAAGAACATATGTAAAGTTCTTTTCCCTCTAATGACCTATATTACTTGGTATACATTAAAATTAATCCTTATATCTTTGACCTTTTAGAAGTAGAAATCATGTTTGGGATACACTTGTAGTTCCGAACTATTATTTGCGAATAGTACTTCTCATTTTTTTCCAATAAAATTTGTTTTCTAATTCTATTAACAAAAATAATCAGTTTAGTAATTGATATAACTGCAGTCTATTTGGCAATTTTCCTACAAACCCCAGAATATCACAGCTTTCATAAATATTTTTAGTAACCACTACCATCTAGAGAAATAATCATAATATACAAAGAAAAATTCAAAAAACGTATAACATAGTCTCACAGGTAAACATAAATTACCTTTTATTTCAGAACTATGTATGCCATTAAATAATACAAATGAGAGGAAGGTTTTGGGAAGGACAGGATGTGGATGCTGAATACTATTAAGAGATGTTGGGGATTCGGGGATGGCTCAGTGGGTTGAGTGCTCGCTTTGCAGCCTGGGGGCCTGGAGGTAGAATCCCGGCTCCCGCCCATGCAGACCTTTATGAACTGGGGCATGCCTTCCATGAGGGAGGCCCCAGGCCCAGTTCCCACCCTGTGCCCCTCAAACTCCACTCACCTGTGTGGAATGAAACTATGTAGAAAACTGATGACTACAATTATGGAGACTATTCTGGGCTTTCCTTTTTTCCGGTTTCTCTGTCTCTCTGTCAAAAACAATAAAATAAGTATTTTAGAAAAAGATTTGTCTGAGTCAGATTTATATTTCTGATTTTGCTTGGAAATTGCAAATTCTAAAACTTATACTAAAAACAAATTCCATTTTAAGCACAAAACATAACTTAATGAGATACACTTTTGACTACCTGTTAATCTACCTTTATCTCTATACTCCTCCATTGGTCTAAAAGAGTTAATATGTTGAGTGTCATAAATTAAGAGTAACATTCAACATAGTAAAGCCAAAATATTTAACAATAAAATTGCCATTAGAAGGGTGAGTGATTGTGTGTGAGTCTGTGCTCAGAATTTTTAAGAGCACTCCTGGGTCTCTAGATGCCCTCATTCTCCTTCATACTGAGTCCCAGCTGATTTTCAGTCAGCTGGACTCTTCTTCCTGACACTGGTGCTCTGGCTGGGGACCCTGGAATGGGGCTGGAACCCCTTGATCTTCAGGGGGTATCTCTGCAGCTGAAATATCCCTCCTGATTTTTAACCACCATATGTAGGTGTTGGAACTGCTCATTTCATGTTTATGCCCCTCCTACCAGTCTCGACATTTCTTCTCCTTTATATATCTGCTCTACCCAATTTGTAAATATAGGAATAGTTATAATAGCTGTTTTAATGTCCTTCCCTGCTATCATGTCTATTCTGGATTGCTTTTGATTGATTTATTTCCCTTCTCTTTTTTGGCCCTGATTCCCTAATCCTATATAGGTTTGGTCAGGTTACTTTGTGTCATAGGCATACCTTTAAGGTAACCAACAAAGATTCCTGCCTCCATTATTCACTTCACTGTATAAACCCCTCCCCCTGAGTGTGTACTGGCTTAATTACTTTCTTTTAGCAAACAAAAAGTGATTGAATATCACTTCTGTTGCAAATCGGAGATGCAGAGACGACCCTGGCACCAGGAATGTCTTGAAAAATCAAACAGGCAGAGGGCTAGCGCTCTTGGCAGCATCTAGCAGAGCTCTCCTCATGGCTGGTTTTTATTGATTTACATTGATAGGATAACAATCATCAAAGCATATAATGAAGAATAGGGAAGAGATTAAGAGACATTGTGAGTTAAGTACAGGGTGGGTTATTCATTAGCATAACAGAAACAAGCAGACCCTTCCCCATACATATCTTTTTAACCCCGGGCCTAGTAATCAATCAACTGGTCTGGCCAGAATGCGAAGCTGCACGTACGTACACATTCTTTTCTATATAATCACAAGGGGAGGTGAAGGGGAGGTGAAGGGAAGGTGAAGGGAAGGTGAAGGGGAGGCCGAGGCCTTGCCACCCAGGCCCCCAGAAACTTTTTTGTTCAGGCTCCTGACCAGCTCCTAACAACTTCTTTGATTAAATTATATACAAAAGATCCTAACATCTGTCTTGCTATGAGACTCTCTCAATTGCCTTCTTTGTTTGTATGCTTTGAAGAAGCAAGATGCAATGTTGTAGCTGCCTATGTGTCAAGAAACTGATTGCAGCTTTTGGCCAACAGCAGAACAGCGAGAAACTGAGGCCTCCAGTTCAACTGTTGCCTACAAGGTATTGTACTGAATCTTGCCACTAAGTATATGAGCTTGGAGATGTAGTTGAGCTTTATGATAACTGAAGCCAAGCAGATACTTTTCTATCCTGTGAGAGAACCTGAAAGTCCCTAACTAAAAACCATGCCCAGTTTACTAATGCCCAGAAACTGTTTTTAGCACTGAATTTGTCATGAAGTTTATGTCATAATAGACAACTTATAATTTTCGTGGTGAATATTGTGAAAGTTACCTTTTGTGATATATTCCTCTCAAGATTCTTGAGCTTTATTTCTGAGTTGCTGCTATGTTTCTCTGAAAAGCCACAATCTTTTGGAGTCTTGCTTTCAAGATATGTTAGGTGTGACTGGGATAGTCCTCAGTCTAGGGCAATATAGTCCCCAGTACTGAACCAAGGCCCTTCTTAGCATGCTACCAAATGAACCATGAGATTTTTCAATCTGGCTGGTGGTAATAAGAATTAATCCCAGCAATCTGTAACCACATTTTGGATAGCTTTCTCCAGCCTCAGAGATTCTCCTCTCAGTTAGGTATATATCAGCAATCGGCTAAAAATACTTGAAGGTGACTCTCAAGTATTAGATAAGTGTTACATTTACATTGTAATTTTGGTACACGGACTTTGAGTCATGCTTTATAGAGTCTCCAAAAGGTCCCAGAGGGGACCTATCAGTTAGCACACCAAATATGAATTTTATATCCTTCCTTCCCTTAGTTTCCTATTCAACTACCAGCATATTCTGAGACTGCCTCTCAAACAATTTACTCTTAAATCATGCCCAGTGTCTTTTTATGAGATGATCTAACCTAAGACAAACCTTTATGTTAATATTATGTTAACAGTTTTTGTCCCTAGAAATGATCATTGTTTTACTCAATTTAAATTTGTCACATACTTAATATTTTATTTGCTCACCATTTCTTTTTTATACCTAAGGCCATTTTCTAGAATTTCTTTACTTCCCTAGTTTCTCATACAGTGCATTTCTTAGATGTATCATTAGTCAATTCTGTTCATAGTCAGCTCTCTCATTTTTTTAGAATGTATTCCCAAAATATAGTTTAGTTGATTATACAATTATTAGTTTATAGCTAAATTCTCTCAGCCTTTGAAGCTTTTACTCTGCTTTTTGATATCCAACATTGCTATTAATATGTTAGTGGTCAGTCTATTTGTTATTTTTTTGTAGGTTGTCTTCTCTTTCTGGAAGCTTCTATTTATCTTTGTTATTCTTTAGTTTCATGATAATATCTTTAGGTGATAATTTTATTCTCTCTTTCTTCCTTCCTTATTTTTGAAAACTCTTGTTTGGGAAATACTGTGCTTCCTGAATCTAAGAATAAATATCTCTTGCCAATGCTGGATCATATTTCAAGTCATCTCTGGATATTGTGCCTTTTTATGCTTTTTCTCTTATCTCTTTTTGAAACTTCAGTGATAAATGGTAACTCTCATATTTCCCAATTGCTCTTTAATATCTCCATGTGATGTCTCTCTGTGATGAACTATGTAAAGTTTTTTTCATATACCTGTATCTATCTTTCCTTTAATCCACCCCTTGTGTTTTTAATTTTAATAATTATATAACCCATATCTATTAGTGATATTTTGTTAATTTTCAAATATGCATTTTTTTATTTATTTATTTTTAATATTTATTGTTTTTGACAGAGGCAGAGAGAGGGGAGGACCCAGAGCAGTCTCCATAGTTGTACATCAATTTTTGACATGGTTTCATTTCACATAGTTGGGCCAAGGCAGTGCAAGGCAGGAACTGAGCTGGGCACTTTCTGCATGAAAGGCATACTCCCTTGAGCCAGAGGCCAAACCAGGGGACAAGAACCAAACTGGGGGCCTCCCACATGGGAAGTACACCCCATGGGAAGTTCAGCATATGCGTACACATGGGCCAGGGCTGGCATTTGATCCTCAGCCCCTGGGGATAGAAAGCGAGTGCTTAACACACTGAGCCATCCTGGCTTCCCACTAATTTAATTTTTTTAAGATTTATTTTAATGTTTGAGATAGAGAGAGGTGAGAAAGAGAGAGGGAAGAGGGGAGGGCTCAGAGCAGTCTCAATAGTTGTACATCATCAATTGTGACATGGTTTCATTCCACACAGGTGTACCTGGGGATACGCAGATTAGGAGCCAAACTGGGGCCCTCCCTCATGGGAGGCAAGAACCTTCACCACCGAATCATCCCATGGTTACCAGCTGTGCCACAGTTCAACATATGGTCCCACCCGGGCCAGGGCTGGGCCTAGATCCCAAAACCTTGTGGCTGCAATCCAAGTGCTCAACCCATTGGGCTATCCCAGCATCCCACATTTTAAATTTTATAGTCACTGGTTTTTATGTTATATTTTCAAATTTTCACTTTATTTCTTTAATCATATTAAAAATTATTTTATATTTGGTTTTTAATAATGCCAATATTCTAATTTTTACAAGATAATTCCATTCTGAATTATTTCTTCTGACTTCTGATGTTATTGTTCCTCTTCATATTGAAAGCCCACATTTTTTAAAGATTTATAAAAAAAACATTATTTGAGACTGGTTTTAAAGTATTCTTCTCTAGAGAGTGTTTCAATTTGCTTCTGCTAGGTGCCTGGAGTACCATCATCTGAAACCACTTTCAGCAATATACTCAGCCTGGAGATTTGAGGATTACACTGGTAGAATGATTGCAGTCCCAAAACTACATGAGAGGTAGCTTATGGTTATGAATTCAAGAGAAGATAAACTCTTTGCACAGAGGAACAAAACTAAGTCAGGCAAGTTGCCTTAGCATCTTCTTTTTTGGTTCCTGTTTTGTTCTGATTTATGTTTTCATTGAACCTATGGTCCTTCTTGGTTCTGACTTCTTGTGTGGTTTATAAACTTTCCATATCCACACTTCCTGCCTTTCATGATTAATTAAAATTAAATACCTGGATGATTGCTCATCAAATTTTACTTCTGTTTGCATACCCCCAGAAAAATGTTGATGAATTATAAAGCTATAATATCTAATATATTTAAACCAAATTTTAAATGGTTACAAAAAATTCTTAATCTCTGTTTTAATATTAAAATTTCAGAATAAAACTGTTACTTCACTCTTAAATGTGTTCAATAAAACTGAGTTAATACCCACAATTATTCATGTAAATATATATTGTAATGTTCTATTTAAACATTCATAAACATTACATTATTTTCTTTGCTAAGGGGTTCTCATGTGTAGCTCCAATGTTGTGCAAAGAGTCTGCAATCTATGATATGAATTAATAATATACTTTATTTGGGGGGAGCTAACAAGACCAGAGTCAGCAACAGGAAAAGCATGAGCTCCTATCTTCTCATTGTCCTATTGAGAAGACAGTGTAGAGTGCTCTGCTAGACATGCAGAATGGATTATATTCCCATGAATGGACAGTCTCTTTCATTTTTCTCCTTGTAGAAAAAATGTGAGAGCAAATCTGTCAGTGAAGAGTCACATGAAGGACTTGCACACCTGCAAGTCTCGATTTGAATGAGAGCAATTCACAAAAAATGTGTCTGGAATACCAGCTGCTCATCACTTATCAGAATTCTTGAGGCCAATGGCAAATTATAGACCCTTTTGGGGGCGGAAGAGCACCAGTCCTATTGGAAACTCATTTCTGATATAAACTCTCCTTTTGGGAAAGAAAGAAAGAAAACAACCAGTTAGCTAAGGAACCAAGCATTAGTCATCTTGAATCATTTTCAGTCAACCCTATACCTTCTTACACCAATTCATAGTTGCATGGCATTTTATACACAGAATTCATCCTATTATGCTATATTTTTGTACATGCACTTTTTTGTGGCACTCGCTAATATACTTCCCTTGAGGTAAATTATATTTATAAATTGAAATTGATTTTTCAATTTCTATAAAGCTCTAAATGCTTAAAAAGTCTCTTTGTATTAAATTACTACATAATTATTAGTAGTACACAATTGAGTAAAACATAAAAAATAAAGTTTTATTGGAAATGTATTACTTAATAAGATGGATAGGTCTCCTAAAAATTAATTTATGTACTCACAGATGAATATGACTTATTGTTAGAATAAAGCAAGGTTTAATGAAAATTAAAAGGAGTATATGGGCCACCGATAAATTCAAGGCTTATAAAACATGAATTTACAATTGTTGTTAAGCATATTATTTACATTGGAATCCTTCATATATTCCAAAACAAATAAATACATGAATGCATAAGTAAGTGAGCAATTAATTGACTAGTGAGAGTGAGCTTAATTTTATCCAAATTAAAAAATAATGCATAAAACATTTCAGTTTCTAATAATCAACTGCCAAAATTTAAAAATTATCTTAAAATTACTCTTCTAAGTCTCAGTGAATGTGTACGATATCAACTCTGATACATGTTATTTGAATCAAAGATATAACTTGGTATCAGGAAAAAAAAAAAGAGAAATATTTTTAAAATTATATCTTTTTTCTTTATTTCTCTTTCTTTTCCTTATTATTTCTAAAAAGTTTTCAGAAGCGTTGTTTACATACTTGAAAAATGTAATGCATTCAAATATACACTGTCTGACACCAAAATTGGTGTCTACTGTGTTACTCATCAGCTCCTGAGATTTTTGGGGAAGCTGGGATGGCTCAGTGGGTTAAGCACTCACTTTGCAGTGCCGAGGACTGGAGATCGAATCCTGGCCCCGGCCCGTGTGGACCCATATGCTGAACTGGGGAGCTCCCCCAATTCAGTTATCTCTCTGTCTCTGTATCTCTCTCTCTCTCTGTCAAAAATAAAAAAATAAAAAGCTTAAAAAAACCCCACAAATACACGTAGGTTAATATTTTGACTTTTTAATTTTTTTTCTTTTTTTTTTTTCTGTAAAGTGGAAGAGTTATGTAAATAGGGGAAAACTAGAAATGGCTGGAAACTTTGACCACAGAACATTCTCAAGCAGATGAATTAAAAAAAAAAACACAAAAAAGAACAAAAACAATATATATATATAGAGAGAGAGAGAGA
>PVKE010037846.1:0-15720 GCA_004027555.1 Craseonycteris thonglongyai
CCATATGCTGAACTGGGGAGTGCCCCCAGTTCAGTTCTCACTGGGGTGAGACCCCGGCCCAGTTCCTGCCCTGTGCAGCCCCACATCCACCTGTGGAATGAAACTATGTGGAAAAACCAATGATGTGCAACTATGGAGATTGCTCTGGGCCCTCCCCCTTCTCTTTGTCTTTGTCTGTATCTCTCTCTCTCTCTCTCTCTCTCTGTCAAAAACAATAAAAATAAATCTTAAAAAAAAAAAAGACACACACACACAAACATATATTTGTCAATGTCCCTGGAGTGATGGTAGGGGGCAGTATTGATTTCAGAATGTATAGGAAATATGCCATATGTTATGAAAAAAAAAAAAAAGATATCCATCTCATGAAGGGGTTATCCATCTCTAAAGAGGATGAGACAGTCCTTAGAAATGCCCTTTAGAATGATGGGTGGCATGATGATTCTCAGGCTTCCCTTTGTTCTGCAGTTTTTCTGGGCTGTGCTTGATTTTTAGCCTCCCAAAGACTGATTATTTGGGAGGGCTAGCACTGCTTAGAATGGTGCTCCCAATAAGACCAAGAGCCTTCACCTTTGGGAGTGGACAGTAGGTCCCTCTGGAGGACAGAAGCCAGCTCAGTGCTCATAAAAGCTCAAAGAAGTGTCAACACATACTAAGAGAGACCTTTCAGAAGGCCAGGCATCCCCTTGGGATACACAGCACATACTCTCACATCCTGTAGTGAAACAATCTTTCTCCCAGTGCCGCCTTCTGAAAACCTTCTAAATGCACTGCAGACCAAAATCAGAACCATGAATGTGAAGGTCAAACGCAGAGGAGGCTTGAACTTAGAGTGACATCTGACTTCACAAGTTTAAGGGCTGTCTAAAATCAGCGCTGACAGAAAATCAATTCATGGAAATTACTGAGCACCTTACTAGACTAGTTAAATGAATTTCCTATGCACTTTTGCCTCTGCCCCTCTTTTCCTTCCATTCTACTCATCTTGTTCCTCCCTTCATTCCTTCCTTTCTTTCTTCTCTCCATTCCTTCTTTTCCCTTCCCTTTCCTTCCTTCCTTCCTTCCTCTTTTCCTCTTTTGTCCTCCTTTACTTCCTATGCTGACTTTTTAAATTAAGATCAGAGAAAACTATTGCATTGTGTTTCAGGAGGAAGAGTATATGGCTGGCCTCTACTTAAATATAATCCACATAAGCTGGATGTCAGGTTGTTCAAAGGAGAATTGTGTTTCAAATTTGTTACGAAATTTATTCAAATAACATTGAATATTGACTTTTAACTAACTCTCCCAGTTTTACCCTAGTAGAGAACCCTCTTTAACTAACAACTACTCTATTACTGTTTAAAGACACTTATGACCAGGTAAAGTTACTTTAGGTATGAGCATTTAGGCTACAAAGTTCTTTTTTAAATCAGAAGGCTCATTACACTCATGAAATTTATCCCAAACATATGGTGTTAACACTTTTTTCCCCAAAATTGACCTTCTTATATCTCTTTGTGGATGTCATTTCCCTCTCCAGACCTTTATCAGATTACTCTCTAATAAAGTCTAAACTCCAGTGAGTTCACACTCAAAGATGCCCTTTGCAACTGGCTGAACGACCCCCCACCCCTTCCCACCCCATTGATTCACTTCCTAACTTTAAGATTTGTTCATGTGTCTCCAACCTTAACTCTCACTTTCCTTTGGGTTCCATATATCATAAGCCCAGCTATTCTTGAAGCCCACAAAGCCTTTCTGTATGTTTAAGGCAGAATTAATTTCTCCGTCTGAAATCCATAGCACATGGCAGTCCTTCCACTTAGCGTTGCACAATAATTAGAGGTCTGCTGTCCCTCTCTTTTGAGGATGGCATTATTCATCTTGGTGTAACCCATAGTTACTAGCAATTTGACTTATGCAAAGAGAGATCTCAGTAAATTATAATAGAAATATTAACTAGAAAAACACCAAAGTAGTTACTTGCTATCTATTGTTGATGCCTGCCTAGCACTCATTCTCTGTCCTTCAAGTAACAGCATGTGAGTTTTCCTTTGGAAATCACATCTTCCTACCTCAAGGTCATGGAGACTGACCTTACTCCATTGGCCAAAGAGCATTCATGTGACGTAACCTGGTCACTCAGATCCATAGCCCAATTGGTTTTACCAAATCGAGTTCTGGATTTTCTTCTTAAATAACTGGAAAAAGAAGTTTTTACATTTGCTACTATAGCAAAACTATAAAGATGCAAGCTGGGACTTGCTGATGGCCACATTTACTATGACCTCTTGAGAGAGCTTGCTTTCACATGATGCTTACATAGAAGAAAGAGCCAAGAGAAAGAGATAAATTCCCAATGAGAAATTTTGGTTCAGCCATGCCTGAAGAAGTGCCCAGGGATACTTTATCATATAATCCAATGCATTTCTATTATTGCTTTAACCAGTTTAATTTTTCTTTTATTTCTGTTGTTTTTTCATTCATTATTATATTTTTTCTTTCCCTCTCTCTCTTTCTTCTTCTCTTCTCCTTCCTTCCTTCCTTCCTTCCTTCCTTCCTTCCTTCCTTCCTTCCTTCCTTCCTTCCTTCCTTCCTTTCTTTCTTTCATTTTTCCCTGTCCTTTATCTCCAAAATATTCTTGAGAGATGGTGTAATTTAGTGGGATAATAGAAAGCAGCTATCTGTCTCTGAAGGCCAAAAGACCAAGTAAGGTAAGTTAGTTTTCTGCAAATTCCAACATTATGTTTATGAAGATAGTTTTCTGAAATCCAATGATCCCATGTAACTTAGATCATGGCTCTTAGTCTTAACCGTACACATAAATTCTCTGAGGATCTTGTTAAAATGCAGTTTCTGACTCAGAAGTACTTCTGAGTCATTTCTCAGAAGGTCTGAGATTCTGCATTTCTAATAAGTTCCCATGAGATCTGATGATGCTGACGCATGCACCCCATTTTGTGTAGCAGGGACCTAGAGTCAAGTGTCATCACTCATGCTTAGATCTTCCTTTCCAACAGAAAAGCATGCACTTTTGTTTAAAGTGGTGATGGTTGAGTATGCTACACTTTTTAAGAAAACTTCTTTACTGTTAAACAGCTTTTCTAAAGAAAAAGAAGCTGAGCCCAAAGCAGGATCATTAATGGAGGGATGGGTGAGCAACGCATGAAGCCAATGCAAAGACCGATGGAGTAACAGGCTTAAAATGCCACAAATTCATAATGAATGTCTTGAAATTCTCTCTTTCCCCATTCTTGAATCACAAATTTGACTTACTGGAAGCATTTAGGGCAACATAGCCCACCTCTGGGACATGCTTTCTTTTGGAGCTCGCCCTGCTGCCCAGCAGAATGACTTTCTTACTCGGGCTGCGATCTAATTTATTTCCTTCTCTCAGTGCCAGGTTCCTGGGCCCTGGCCCCAGGAACTGAAGCAGCACCACTGCTCACCCGTATCCAACGTTGGCTATTTCCTGACAACGTCATGTGGCTCAGGATAATCTTTGCATGTCATCCAGCCCGATGATGTAATGACTTCGTTTTACTGTAACTGAAACATAGGCCTTGTGCGTTTGTTACATTTGGGGGTTATTCATAATCACACAACATATTTAAGAAACCATGAGCATCTCATTTACCAGTAAACATGTCACTTTCATATTCATAAACTCCTTTCATCAAAGTCATTTCTCCTATTGAGAGTGGGCATGCTTCCCATTTTTCAGCACATCCTTTCTGTATCGCTCTGGTTTCCTTTCTCCTAATCAAGTGCTACTACTACACACATGACATTACTTGGTCCCGAGAGCATCTGTTAATAGCAGAGGTGAATGTGAGATACATAATTCTCCTTGAACCCCTTCTCTAGGTCTTGAGTGAAAGGTGGAAGGTAAGGATGAAAGCTTAATATTTTAAGAAGCAATGCAACTTTAGATTTCAAGAACACTGAATTCAGTGTCTATAACTTGGGAAAAACACCATTTGGCTACTTCATAGCACCTGGAAAGAAAGTGAAGACAAGAATGCCAAGGTTATAGGAAACAACAGGAAAGAATAATTTTAAAAATCGTTTAGACAGGAAGCCGGGATGGCTCAGTGGGCTAAGTGCTCGCTTTGAAGCCCTGGGGACCGAGGATCAAATCCCGACCCCGGCCTGTACGGACCCATATGCTGAACTGGGGTGTGCTTCCTGAATGCGGTGAGGCTTCCAGTTCAATTAAAAAAAAAAAAATTTTTTTTTTTCCAAAAAATAAAATAAATAAATAAATAAAAGCAAAAAAAAAATCGGTTAGATTTAATTTTGATTTTTTATTTTCAGTGTTTGGAGAAAGAGGCTGATCTTAGTCTTTGGGATAAAATATGATATTCAAAATAATACCTGGCATAGATGAGCCCTATATTAAAGTCACCATGAAAGCTGAATGAGCAGCTCTATGGAATGAACAAAGCTGGTTTTATGTCAAGACAGACTTTCTCTTGCCTCTCAGGAGGCTTCTGGAGGCTTCTCCTGCTAGCTGATGGATATATATTGAGAAAATGCAAGCTAATTCTTTTACTGGATTAAGAAAAATCAAACCAATAATCTAGATAATTTGTAACACAATTGGGTACATTTTACTCTGTCTACAAATGTAAGTTAAATTTGATTAATTGCTGTTCCCACCAGTTAAATACGTCCAGTAAAAAGGGAGAAGGATACAGATTAGTGCCATGGAGTAGAGGAGAAAGAAAGAATCTTTCTTCTAAATGACTTTGGCTTTATTCCAGAGCCAGTGTCCTTAATTCAGCTCCACCTGTGTGAAAAGTCAGTCTTTAGGAACTTTTAGTATTGTGTTATATGCTAAAAATGTCCTTGGGCATATGTCTTTTATAATATTTAAACAGAAATGTTGTTGCCTGAGAGTCCTTACTGATAATAAATGGACTTGTGAGGAGTGTGGGTAACTAACATTTTGTTTTTGTAGGTTTTGAGATTATCCAAAAGGGCTTCCCTGCTTATAGCCAAATAGCTCCATAGACATCATTAGAGGAGTGGAGGTGACATTTCTGAGAAATGTCAACATGATAACCAAAGAAAGGAGAACAGAGCATGCTACTCTCGTGGCTAGTGCTTTCCCTTCAGTCCGTACACCATTACTGACATGGGAAGACTGCAAGACTTTACCGGGAGGTTATTATTTATCAACAAATAAAATAGGAAGCCTGTTGTGCACACTTGCCCCTGAGGACAGAGCTACTATCTGGGACTGGGTACTTCTACCGGGAAAAATGTCACTGCTCTCAAGAAAGAAGGAACCAGTTGTGGCAGGAGTGGAGCTGACAGAGGTACCTACATCTTTCAGGTCATTTGCTCATGGCCCCTCCCAGTGGGACTGGCTGGCCTGAAAGATGGCCGTCATCATTGGAAGGCTCAGCTGGGGGTCAGGGGACACTGAATCGAGGAGTCCTGGCATCTACTCGCAGCTCAGCTGTGTGTTTCTGGGTGAGTACCTCTAGCTGTCTGAATTTCTGAGCTCAGGTTCTTACCTGTAACATGAGAGTCTGGGACTGGATCACCAGTCCTAAGGCTTTGTATTCTATGACACTGTATGATTCCCTTGTATCCCTTATGTAGACCTTCTGCAAATCTCTCTAATTAAAACTTGGGAAGAAATCTGTTCCCCATCTTCATTGTTACCAGCTGGTCCAAGCTTCCTCATTCATCTCTTACTTGAATTACCTCAGCAGCCTATGAACTGACCCATCTGTGTTCTCCTGCCCCTTGTAGGTTGTTATCAACCCAGCCAACAGAATCATCTCATTAAAATCTCACCATCCTACCTCACCACTAGCTCTCCTTTTCTCCCTGTCCTTATAATACCCCATAGTGCCTGACGACTGACCTGGGTTTAATTCTCTGATCCTATCTCCCACCATTTCACACATGATCATTTCCTTCAGCCATATAGTCACTCTCCTCCCAGATCAACCCTCAACCCATCTCCAAGCACTAGCTGTTTACTCTTCTGGAATGCTCCTCTCATTTGCTCCCCAATCCCACCACATCCCAGATGTGTGCAAGACTGACTGTCACCTCCTTCTAATCTTTACTCAAATGTGACCTCCTTGAGAAGGCTTTTCCTGACCATTACATTTAAAATTGCATCAACCCCACAGCACTTTCTCATCCCCTTATTCTGCCTTTTATTTCCCATAGCACTGAGCTTCTAGCATATAACACAATTCACATATCAATTATGTTTGTTAATGACTCGCCCTACCAGGACATGGGCTCCATGTGGACAAGAACCTTTGAGTACACATATGTGCTTTCTGCTGTGTGTTCCCATTGCCTAGACAAGTTCCTGGTTCATAGAGGTGCTTAAGACAAGCTTGTTGAATGAATTAATAGATTCTAAAATTCTTATTTATTTCTTGTCATG
Source organism: Craseonycteris thonglongyai (assembly GCA_004027555.1). Taxonomy (NCBI): domain Eukaryota; kingdom Metazoa; phylum Chordata; class Mammalia; order Chiroptera; family Craseonycteridae; genus Craseonycteris; species Craseonycteris thonglongyai. Next base: position 6,404 of record PVKE010037846.1, read on the forward strand.
CTCTTGTGTGTGATGCTAATGACTTACAGCACTAAAAATCTAAGAACAGAGAATTCTTCCATATTGGAGGGCCAGTAGCATTCTTACCACATAACTACTCCTAAGTGGACGAGATAGTCATAATTTGATATCTGCACTATGTACGGTACTTTGCTATGCATGTTGTCAGTGTCCTTCCCCAGGGCCCTGGTGTTTGCTGTCCCTCGTGCTACAGTACCTGTGTCTCTGCCCAAAAGCTCTCTCTGTTCATAGAAGTACATGAGGGACCATGTCCAAGGAGAAGCTCACAGCACCAGGGAGCTAATGCCCCCGGATGTATCCTCAAATAATAAAAAATGGGAGTTGTTGGCTACACATCTCAGCTCCCTTGTGTCTTGGGTGGGACTGTTCTCAGCCATGTTTATCTTTGTCCCAGGAGTCTACAGTGGGGTCAAGTCCCATTGCCCAGGTGGTGATCTGCTCAGAAATGTATATTTAACTAACTTTTACCCCTGCTCTATATTACTTCCCTACTCCCCTTCTCTACCAGGGATCTACTTGTGATCACCTCCGAAAACAAGCTGCATTCTTATCTCACCGGCTGCTTTTAGGGGAGCCCAAATGCTCACAAACATGTAACAAAGACCCTCTTCTTCTCTTGTGTGTCGCTCATGCCTCTGGGTGTCAAGGGCATATTCCCCATGCAATTTAAGCCTTAGCTAAGGTGCTGGACGAGGTCAGCAACAACGCCCCTTCCTGCAGCATGGTCCAAGATTCCAACTTGTGAGGAGCGGTCTGACATGCAGTGCTCCAAACTCTGGAGCCAGACTGCCCAGGTTCAAGTCCTAACTACGATCTGCCAGCTGGATGACCTATTTAACCTTTTTTCCCTCAGTTCACTCAGCTGCAGAACCATTCTGCTAATAGTGCTGTTTCCTGAGGTTGCCATGAGGATTTCAGTTAGTTCACATTTGCAAAACACTTTGGCCAGTGTGTGGCCCAGTGTAGGTGCTACATAATGTTAAGAAGTTAAATCTCAACATCCTGCCAATAAAAGAGCTAAAGCGAAAGGAGGATAAATTCACTGACCAAGGTCATACAACTGAGACACCACAGAGCTGGGAAGCTGCTATTTGAAACCCAAGTGCAGTGTGATATTTGTTACCTTTTATTTAAAAAAAAATCTGAATCTAAATGCTTACATTTTCTTGAGAGATATTCTATAATGGAGATCGGAAGATCTTAAAATATAATTACTACCAGTTAATTAGTGGAGAGGTATAAGCAATTAAATATGTGGTGCAAGTTAATATGAAACAATATTAGCTTTATATATTTGAATTGCTCCATACACTTCATAGAATGATGTCTGGTGGGCAAATATTTTGCTTGGGTAATGAATCCGTTTCTCTCTCCTCTCCCTTGTCCTATAATCCTCAAATATATAGAAAGATTTTGTGTGATGGAAAGAAATGTACTTTGCTCATTCTCAATGGAGCAATGTAGGAAAGGATTTAGGTTAAATTTTGCTGGAAGGAATTCCATCCAGATGTAGGACAGAGATTCTCCGATTAACATGAAGAGTCGGCATTGAAGTTAGCTCCATGTGGAATTTGAGTTATATTTTGAAAACCTTCTTGTTCAAGAACATCTTCACTACCAGCTTATATATATTGTGCCTAAAGTCCTACTATAGAGGTTTATTCCTTAAGTGAGTTTAGTTAAAACAATTTCTTGAATATGCTTTATGAAACAGTCACTGGGTTATGCAGTAAGACTTGGCTGTTTCAAAGAAATTTCCCCTTCTCCGAAAATGCAAATATCTCTAACCACGTGACACATTATGTTATCGTCAATAATTGACACTTCAGCAGGGTTTAAATTGACAGATTCTTTTTCAACTATGACAACTGCCTAAGATTTGCAAGGGAATAAGATGCAAAAACTCTATTTACAAACACAGAGATGGTGGAGAGGGACCAAAGTACAGACCAGGGCTGCAAAGGAGAGTGTTTAACATTTGTTGGGCATGTACTCTGGACCACGCACTGTGTTAGCTTCTTCCCAACCATTCTGAGGGGGAGCTGATCAGCCACTGTAGTGAGTTCCAAAGGCAAACTTGAAGAGGCAACGGGGCAGACACAGGAGAGGCGACATTGTAGAGACACACGGTGGCCTCACTCCATGGTGGTTCTAAGACCTCTTGTTGAACCATAATGAAGTAAAATGGATATTTTTTATCCTTGGCTCACTTATCATATGGGAGAGGCATCCAGTGTGCATCAAAATGGAAATTCTGTTATCATGTAGAATTGTTAACCAATGGGAATGAAACTTATTCATAGAAGAAAAGAATTTGCAATATATGTACTCTATTGCCAAAATTTTTTCTACTGTAAAATGCAAGTCTCACAACAATGGTAGTTTTATAAATGTATCCTTGGTTAAAGAGCACATATCACTGGGTGAAGGTTTATAATCCTTACTTAGCATGCAACAACATATTTAGAAGTGCAAATTGACATTACTGAAGTTAAATACTAACAAATTTGGCAGAAAAAAGGATAACTTGATTTTTTCCCACACACACATCTTTGAAATCTTTTATTCCTCTTGCCCCCCATTTTGTAGTCATGCATTCAATAGATATTTATTGAATATTTACTATATGCCACTTAATGTGCTTGAACACCTCCTTGTTTTGCCTTTTGTGGGTTAAAAGCATGAAATTACTTTATCATCTCTTCACAGTGCTGTTAGAGCATCTGCTTTTTTATCATTCAAAAAAGTAAACAGTTTTCCTTCTGATGAAAAACTGAGATACAAACCGTTACCAGTTACCATATGAACTTCACTTTTAATAGATACAAGGAAACACAAATATCAATTCAAAAATATTTAAGGCATATGTCAAAACATTATCTCCAATTAAACTTCTAACCTTGCCCTAGTTGATTGCACTTCTATTATTTATTATGCATTACTGCTCCAAACTCCACAGCATCTATAACATGTCCCCATCTTGTGCACTTGCTCGTTTACTTTTACAAGCCATGTCCTATCAAGATTCAGAGCTGTAGTCTGCCATTTAATAGCAGTGTGACTTTGGCCAAGTGATGTGACCTCTCTGACCTCAGCTTCTTCCTCTACAAAATGAGGATGATAATACATGCTATGCTAGCTTGCTACAAGGAAAAGATAAACTAAATGCAATGATGTATATATACTCTCAGAAGGCACCTGGACCAGCTCTAGATACAAAATCCATGCTCAATAAGCAATGATTATAATCCTGTCCCCAATTTTTGAGGTTCCTCTGAGCTTTGCATTCTTGCTTGCTCCTGCTACCAGGCCCTGGGGTGAGTCCTGACATCTCAGCTAACCTCCTCCCAGATCATTTCTTGCTGTTTTACAGGAGGTCAAAGTGCAATTATTTTACTTTAAGCTCCCTCTAAACCTCTCTCCTAGGTTTTGTGTTCCCAAATCAGAAAAATTCCCTTTACCATTTTACCATGGCAACCAGCTGTTTCTAGAGAAGCCTTAATTCTATTCTTAGCATCAATAGAAAATCAGTTTATCACTTCTCCTCTCCCCCCACACCAGATGAATTAGTTTTATCCATTTGGGTAAATATTCTCTAGTTCTTACAAGATATAAATAACTTTAGGCTGTGACCCTACTTATACTTTAATGTATTCCTGGTTTCTGCCTCCCTGTTCATAAAAGAAAGATTAAAAAAATTAATAAAGACTTTGGGGTTGACCAGGCCATGTAAAGAAGCCCATTTGTAAATCTCTCACAGTGGGAGGATCTCAGTCTCTCAATTCATACACTGAGCAGAGCTTTGCCTCGCATCATGCTGTTCCCTGGATTGGAACTGGATGCTGATGCAGGGCCAGCTTGTCACGCGCGACCGGACGGATGCTTAGAAGTGCCCCATGCTTGATTTAATGCTCAGGCCTCATTCTTTTGAGATTATTTATTATTTTTGAATAAAGAGAGCTCAAATTTTTATTTTGCACTGAGCCCACACATTACGTAGCCAGTCCTGTTCCAGGGCTAACCTCCTTTGCCTTGGGCTTTACCTAGGCCACTTCCTGATCACCTATCAGCTCTGTGAGCGGTGCTCAGCACCACTATGGCTGCCACACTGGGTACTCTGCCAAGACAGTGTTGGGATCAGACTCAAATACACTTTTATTAGAAACTGCAGTTGTAAGAACACAGGAGGGTCCTCAGTGGTTACGCAGCGGCCTTCATGTTTACACTGTTTTCATCTCTTATAAACCTTGTAAAATGAAAATGGGAATAAGTAATAAAGTGCATGTGTTCACTTGGCTTCCCAGTTGTGGTTGATTTAGCAAGACAGTGCAGCTTTTGATAGACTTTCTGATTAAAGAGGAGCATGTGAGATGGACGTCCTGTTTAGGTAAACAAAGAGAACTTATTGCCCCTCAGAGCTGCAAATGCCTCTAGTTTTAAGTGCACCATTTATTACAAAACAAGCACAATATTTCACCTGCCAGATGCATGATAAATGCACATTATTTCCATCTCGCTGAGTTGCACATCCTGATTAGAAGCCTGATGTGTAATAATTCATGTACCCTGAGCTTGATGTCTTCTGAGATCCTTTATCAGAATGCTCACCAATCTGAGAAAGGAAAAATGTGACAACTGGCTGAGGTTCTGAATTGAAAATAAAGACATTTGATGTTAACATCTAAGGAATCAGAAACTTGCAGTGGGTAAACACCAGCTAATAAAGATCATGGTAATTTGATTCACCAAAAGCAAACAAACAAAAAAACATAGACTAGCACCTGCTAGGACACGCAGAAGATAAATCTCACTTATTACCAAAGGCAGGCAAAGGATGAAGATTTCAGTAGGAGAGTTTTGGGGTCTCAGGGTGGAGCCATTAGTCACATCCTTGCAAATGATAAAACAATGACTAAGTAAAAATGGGATCAATATTTTCCTTTAAGTTATCTTCTGGTTAAACCTGAAAAATTTGGGGTGAAATGATACGGCTATGATTCCATGTTAAACGCATAATGAACTCTGTTACCTGGTTTTCTGTGGATGAGATTCTCCTTTGATAATCATTCTTTAATTATTGGGGATTAAATACTTTCCAGTCATGTGCTGGTGTTTTATTACATATCAATCCTATGATGATTAGGAAACCAGGTGTGGTTGGCATAGGATGCTCTCCTCAATTTCACTTGTGCCAGTTTTTACAATGGATTTGCTACTCAGTATTGCGCAATTTTAATGAGTTACCTAATTTGTCTATACCTCAATTACTTTGTCTTGTTATTAAACAAGTTAAAACATATAAATGACTAACACACTTTCCGGCACATGGGTAGAGCTAATTAAATTAAATTATTATTATTATTTTCATTAACCCTTATACTTGCTTCCCATATTATCTGCAAGTACATATCTTGGTAGAGGAAATGTTTCCTAGAGCCCCCATGATATTCTCCCACAAGCTTAAAATTAATAGGCCTTTCCAGAATTAAACTAATTACTATAAAAAACAGAATGCAGAGATGCAGGCATTGTAATGATATCCAAACCCCTATGGTCTGACCGAAGTCTATCTTGGAAGCGTTGGAAAAGACAAGTCCAGTTCAAAACAATACGCCAAGCCCACAATCTAGTCCTGGATGTTGAAAGCACCGTGCCTCTCCACTCTGGAAATTGCTTTCTGACTGTTTGGTGTGTGTGGGGGGGGGGGGGGGGGGGGGGGGGGGGGGGGGGGGGGGGGGGGGGGGGGGGGGGGGGGGGGGGGGGGGGGGGGGGGGGGGGGGGGGGGGGGGGAGCAGGGTGGCACAGAGGGTAGTGTGGAGCTTCCCACAGGGGAGAACTCCACGTAGGGGTGCAACTAGAAAAGGCACGTGGCATCTTACAGTGGGCGGGGACAGATGTTTACAGACCTAAGAGTCTCATTTTTAATCCACCTTTGAATCCGACATTGGATCTTAGACTCCGAGGAAAGCCCTCCAACTCTCTGTAATTCACCTACCAGTTAATCCTGTCTAGAGGAAAGAAAGGCATCTGTAGGTGGATGGAGGTGCCTGCCTTTCCAGAAGATTTATTTCACTTTATCTTCTCAACAGATATTTACTGAGGGTCCAGTCTATGAACTGCACTGTTCTACTTGCTAAGGATAAAATAGTGATTAAAACAATCACAAAGCCATGACCTTCTAGGACATTTATCTTACTAAGGGAGTCAGGCAAAAAATCATCTATCAATTTATCTATCTATATCTGCCTATCTATCATCTATCAATTATCTCTCTATTATCATTTATCATCTCTCTATCATCATTTATTATTTAGAGAGGTGGTACCAGAGGTTGAAATTTTAGAAAAGAACGATCAGGAAAGCATTTCTGATGTGGGGGCTTTTGAGTAAATCCTTTAGGAAGTGAGGAGAAGAACCTTGGGGAGTAGGTGCAGTAAATGCAAGAAGAAGGAACTGCAAGTATGGAAGGAAGCCCAGTGGGTAGACCCGCAGACAACTGGAGCTGGGTGACTAAACAAGGTTCTAATTCTTTTGATTTTCCAAGGTTTTACTTCCATTGGCTATGGAGCTTGTGCTTAGGCTGGTGGAAGAAGGAAAGGAGGCTCATGCCTGGATTTTTTTTTCAAAAATATATCTGCCATACACTTTAAGGCTGTGTGTGTGTGTGTGTATACAACAAACCTATAAATACAATGCTATGAGCAATAAGAAGGAATTAACTGTTGATAAATGCAACACTATTGATAAGTCTCAAATATACAGTATGCTAATGTACTATTTGAATTAATTGTATAAAATTCTAGACACTACAGGCTGATCCTTAGGACAAGGAAGCAGATCAGTGTTTGTGTAGAGATGGGACAAAAAGGAGAGATTTTAAAAGGCCATAAGGCAACCTTTAGGGGTGAAGGATATATTCATTACTGTGATCATTGCAACAACAGTTTCATGAACATCTACACATGTCATAACATAACATTGCATAATGTAAGCATATTCAGCATATTTATGGCAATTATAAGTACTTTAAAGTCATGGTCTTAGGACAGCTGTGTCATTATACATAGTAGCACAGGAACAGCTGAAGATAATGCCACTTGATGTCTGCATCTCATCTCTCTTGTCGATCTGTAATGGACTCCATGGAGGGAAAATAAATGCCCCCCCCCCCCAATTCTATATAGAACTTTACTGATTACGATATGGAGACGTATAGTATGTTGGTTCAGTGCTTGCAGATGTACTGGTCTGGACCATGGGGAACACAGGTGGAGAATTCAATGGACAGTAAGTACTTGGTGCTGGCAGCCATCTCTCCAGCCTCATTTTCTGTAGAGGCCATCCTTCAGGTCTCAGAAGTAGTGCCCCATAAGTGTCCTTATTCCTGACCAGATGCCTAGCTTCTCAGCCAGTGGCAGGGATAGGGTCAGTGCGAGGAGCCACACCATCTGTGACAGCTTGTCCACAGATGCCATGAGCTCCTCGTGTGTGGTCATCTTGCTGATAGGGGGCTGCACAGAAGGTAGTTCCAGCTCTAACATGTTAAGTCAGAAAGCACCTCCATGATGATGAAATATTAGGTTCTGATGCAGCTGAAGAAGTAGGTGTGTAGGACTCACCCTACATCTTTCTGACCAGTCTTAGAAAATTGTCTCACACTTCACCGTTCCTCTTATTGATGAAGACACTAATGGGTCTTCTAGTTGCCCATCTTAATGGCCCTGGAGACCATAACTATATGTTCCATATAAACTTAGGATGCTCAGCAGAGCCTTCCACTGCTCATTCACAGCTTATGTTGGAACATGGATTGGTTGTCATTACTCCTGTGAGTAGCCAAGTAGAAGACCCTCAAGAAATGGATGGTACCTTATAAACACATTCGGACAGCTCTTGGTTGATGTGCAGGTGGTGAACTCTTATGAGAGCCACTCTACTTTCTCCTCCAAGGTCTGTTTTGAAAGTGAAGGCTGAGCATTTACTTGTTCTCTCTTTCTGTTTTCATTGTACATTACTAACAATGAGGAAGGAATTACCTGAATGTCAGAGCTGGAGAGAATACGTTGGGTAAAGAAGATGGGGGGTGGGGGGGTGGGGTACAAGTCAGTTTATTCTCTTCACTATTTTTTTTTAAAAAGATTTATTTTATTGCTTTGACAGAGAAAGAGAGACAGAGACAGAGAGAGAGAGAGAGAGAGAGAGAGAGAGAGAGAGAGAGAGAGAGAGAGAAGGGGGAGGAACCAGAGCAGTCTCTGTAGTCATATGTCATCAGATTTCAACATGGTTTTGTTCCATACAAGTGGCTGGGGGCAGTGCAGGGCAGGTACTGGTCTGGGGGCCTCCTGCATTGGAAGCACACCCCAGTTCAGCATATGTGTCCACACAGGCTGGGGCCAGGGCTAGGATTTGATCCTTAATCCCCAGGGCTGCAAAGCAAGCACTTAACTCGCTGAGCCATCCCAGCTTTCCCTATTTTATTCACTATTATTCCACCTCTGTCTATTTTATCTTTCAAGGTTCAGGACCAGCCCCTAGACTTACTTTGGTAAATGTATCAAGGCCCTGCCACTATTAAAGGCCTTCAGAACTAGACCATAGAGGTTTGCCTTAGCATTGTAGCAACTTCCCTAGGGACGAGGACTCTCCTAAATATTGTCAACAGCATCGTGTGTGTATACAACGTCATGCAGACATTGCTAAGATTATAAAACCCTAAATATGAAGTTGGACTCCTTTTTAAATGTTGTTCTGACATTCCTCTAAATATAATATACAGATAATGGGGCAATAAAATGATCTTTATTGCATTATTTGTGCAAAATATTTGGTGCAGACTTTTGCTGGAAAACATGGGTTACAAGAGAGGAAAGAAGAAATATTCTAAATACGAATATTACCCTGATACAATTTTGCCAGAACTTTAAGACTTGCTTGACCTCAGTGTAATTCTTGATCTAAGTATTTACTGGGGTATTTTATTAAATTGAGCTTCTAATCAAGATAATTTTCTGAACCATCACCAATTCCAACAGAAGTGGACATGAAAGGTAAGAAGCAGGGAAGTGTTGGCATTCCCAAAATGTATTAGCTAAGACACATTTAATTTGAGGAGAATTCAGGCATATTATTTTATTTATTTATTTATTTATTTTAAATTTATTGTTAAATTTTATGAGGTTACATTGGTTGGTAACAATTAAATAGTTTACAGATGTACAAGTCCACATCACATCATTCATGCATCGCATTATGTGCCCATCACTCAGTATCAGTTCCCCTTCCATCACCTTATATCT
>PVKE010037847.1:0-15685 GCA_004027555.1 Craseonycteris thonglongyai
ACTAATGTCTCTCAAAAACCTGTGGCCCCAATGCAGAAAGTGAGGGGTTTATCATATCCAGGGGCGCCTGCAGCAATGGAAAGTTACAAAGTCGGAACAGTTGAAGGGTTTACAATAGCCAGGGGCACCTGCAATAATGGAAAATTATAGTCAGTGAGGGGGAACTGGAGAAATCACAGAGCTGGGCTAGTGGCACAATAATGGAAAGTACAATGCTACGTGCAGAATGCCAGATAGAAGGGCTACATGAAGAATGTCAGGTATTCACTATAACACTTCCTGCTGTTGCTTTTACCAAACTAGAACTTCCTTCTTCTGAAAAAGAAATATAGCTATAAAAACCCTGCAATAATCATATTTAATAATTAAATATTAAAAAATTTCCCTTTGGAATCAGGACAAAACAAAAACCATACTATCAGTACTGAAACAGGAAAATTGTGCCTGGCCTACTGAGGTTCTCTGTCTCACGTGCTTGAAGAATGAAGACGCGGATTCCACAGGAAAGGTTAAGCAGAAATTTATTGGAAAGAAGGAAAATTCTCTAATGAGAGGGGACACCTGAAAGTGGAATGCTTGTGCTACAACTATAAGCTACTGTTTTTATACTTTTTATTTTACCTAAGGCTCTGTTTTTATCTTTTGGTTGACATGCCTAGATGATCCACTTAAGTGAGTTTTGAAACAAACTACCAAAGTTCTGGGATTTATTGTTAACACTTATTTCCAGATGATATTCCTGGTTGATTGGATTGTTTTTCTTGCTGAGGGGGGTCTGGGGCATCGTCAGCCATGGGTCCTTTATGCCATCTTTCAGTACCCTCTCACCTTGCTCTAGAAGCCCTAGGTTGACACTCCTTAGATATGGGCATTATGGTAACTGAGGCTTCCCTGACTGCCTAAGTTTTGCTAACTATCCTGTCTCATTACTTCTATTAAGTGGTAACAGTTATAACCAGTGCAATGGGTAAGAAAAAGAAGTCAAAGAGTATAAGGCTAGGAGAAGATAGAATTTTATTATTATTTGAAGTTAAATATAATTATACATGTGGAAAATTTTAAATCTACAGAAAAGATATTAGGACTAATAACAAGGTTTGTCAATACTGCTAAATACAAAAGTCAATAAAAATAGTTGTATTTCTATATAATAGCAAAGGTCAGAAAATAAAGTTTGAAAAAGAATACTATTAACATAAAAGCATCAAAAAAATATTATGAGGGAAAGCTGGGATGGCTCAGCAGGTTGAGCGCTCGCTTTGCAGCCCTGGGGACAGAGGATCGAATCCTGGCCCCGGCCTTTGCAGACCCATATGCTGAACTGGGGTGTGCTTTCCATGTGGGAGGCCCTCAGTTCAGTTCTTATATCCTGGTTTGGCCCCTGACTCGAGGGGGTGCGCCTCCCATGTGGGAGGCCCCCAACCCAGTTCCCGCCCTGTGTGCCCCCCACACCTGTGTGGAAGAAAACCATGTTGAAAACTGATGATGTACAACTTTGGAGACTGCTCTGAGCCCTCCCCCTGTCTCTCTCTCTCTGTCTCTGTCTGTCAAAAACAATAAAATAAATCTTAAAAAAAATATATCATGAGCCTAGGAATAAATCTAACAAAAGATATACAAGAGCTCCAATAAGGCAATTGTAAAACTTTATTGAAGTACATTAAAGGAACCTATCTGAATGAGATGTGTCACGTTTATGACTTAAAATACTTAATTTAGTAAAAAAAAGTCTATTTTTTCCTATTGAATTATAGATTCAATGCAATGTGTTTATACTAGTATATTACAATTTGATTCTAAAATTGATCTAAACATGAAAAGGCAAAAAACAGCTACATTTAACTAGAAGAGGAACAAAATGGGAAGTCTTATTCTGCCATTAGATATCATTATTTACCATAAAACAGCGGTCATTATGATAGTGTGCTATTATTGCAAAGTTAGAGAACTTGAACAGTGAGATAAAATAAATAACTCCAAAATAGACTTCTGCATATATAAACACTCAATTTATAAGAAAGTTGGCACTGCAGAATTGGTCTGTTTAATAAGTAGTACTGGATCAATTGAATATCCATAAAAAATAAAATAAAATAAAATTGAACCCCTATATGGCACCATACCAAAATTTAATTGTAGGCAGATTATTTACTTGAATACAACAAGCAAAACTAGAAAGTTTGTAGAAGGTAAATTTAGTATAAAAGTGTATCTTTTTTTAAAATTTATTTTTTTATTGTTTTTGACAGAGAGAGAGAGAGAGAGAGAGAGAGAGAGAGAGAGAGAGATACAGAGACAGAGAGAGAACTGAACTGGGGGCACTCCCCAGTTCAGCACATGGGTCCTCAGGGGCCGGGATTCGATCCCCGGTCCCCAGCACTGCAAAGCGAGGGCTTAACCCACTGAGCCATCCCAGCTTCCCCAGAGAAGTCTGTCTTTACTACTTCAGCATTTGGAAAGTTTTCTCAACCAGGAAACACTAATCATAAATGTTAAAATTGATAAATTAAGCTACATCAAAAGGAAGACATTCTGCTCATTTAAAACATTATAAAGATAGTAAAAAGGGAGGCCAGGACAGCTCAGCAGTTGAGTGCTTGCCTTGCAATTGTGAGGTCTGGAGTTCGATTCCTGGACCAGCCCCTGCAACTCCATATGCCGAACTGAGGCACAGCTTGTAACCGCCTGGATGGCTCAGCTACCAAAGCTCTTACCTCCCATGTGGGAGGCTCTCAGTTCAGTTCCTGCCCTGCATGGCCCCTACATTCACTTGTGTGGAATGAAATCATGTCACAACTAATGAAGTACTACTGGTCTATGCCCTTCCCCTTTCTCTCTGTCTCTCACCCCTCCTCCCCCCCAAAAGATAGTAAAAAAATGATAGAATTAGATAAAATATTTGAATGCTTATAACTAACAAAAATATTCTATCTAGAAAATATAATAGCCTCTTATAAATTAATAAGGAAAAAACAACCCAGGTAAAATGGGTTAAATATTTGCACAGTTCCTTTATAAAGGAGAAGTGCAAATGACCAATGAACATATGAAAAATGCTGTTTCATTATTAACAGAAAAAATGCAAATTAAAACCACAAGGTGAAACTATTGTGTACCCTCTAGATTAAAAAAAATTAAAAATCTGTGAATAATGTGTTGACTGGGAATGTGGTGCAATGGAAATTTTCATACACTATAGATGAAAGTATAAATTTGAATAACCACTTTGGAAAACCACTTTGCATTACCTAGTCAAGCTGAAGATGCACATAATCTTTAAAAAAATTATTTGGGGAGGATGCTGGCATAGCTCAGCAACTGAATGTTTACCTCCCAATTGCGAGGTCTGGGGTTCGGTTCCTGGCCCCAGCGGGTGCAGACCCATATGCTGAACACTGCACAACTGGTAACAGCTGGGATGGCTCAGCCGTGAAGGTTCTCGCCTCCCATGTGGAAGGCCTGGATTCCATTCCCACCCCATGCAGCCTACCAAAAAAGGAAGGACTATGTCAACATCCAAGGTGCTTGCCTGCTCAGCATAAATTGCCTTATCTGGCTTTACTTCCCCCCCACCCCCAATAAGGAAAGAAGCCCTACTTTAACCAATTAGCAAATGTAACTTCCTTGTTCCTGCTCACTTCAAAGTTCCAGTTCTCCAAAGTTCAACACCAGTCAATAGAAAGAAAATATGAACTCCTGTTCTCTGTATTGGGAGCTTATGAGACTCTTTTATTATATGATTATTGTTTGGATGGGCAGTGTGTGTAAAGACAAGTAGGCCATATGAGCTCTGAGAATCAGTCAACGAAAGAAAGGATCTCCTTGAGGTTCTCATAGCTTCCTGCTGGTTCTTCAAACAGAAACGGCTCTAAACTATAGAGAGGCATTTCTTCAGGTTGTGCCAACCTGAGACTAATAGCTGTAATTCTGGGATTCCAAACAGTCTAACGATCTGCTATTTTGTCTACTATCTATTTTGAGATTAATTTGTACAATGAGATACCCCCTACCCCATTTTTTTTTATTGTGGCAAATATATATAATACAACATAAAATTTGCTTTTAACCATTTTAAGTGTACATTTCATTGGCATTAATTACATTCACAATGTGGTGCAACCATCACCTCTCTACCTATTTCTGAAACTTTTTCATAACCCCAAACAGAAACTCTGTACCCATTAAGCAGTAACTTCCCAATTTCCCTCCCCCCAGCCCCTGGCAACCGGTAACCTCTAATCTACTTTCTATCTCTATGAAGTTGCCTGTTCTAGCTATTTCATACAAGTGGAATCATACAGTAATTGTTCTTTGCTCTCTGGCCTATTTCACTCAGTGTAATATTTTCAAGGTTGTGATGATGAGCCTCTTCATTTTTATTTTTAGTTTTTTTTAAATATGGGAGAAAAATGTTTGGTTTATTACTCATTCAGAAATAAATCAGTGCAATGATGTTTTCTATTTTCATTTTTGCTTGGAATATCTTTTATAACAGGAAATAAATGCTTAAAAACCCTATGAGTTTTTTCTCCTTCCTTTCATTGGTGTTGACTCACACATTTTTGGTTTGTTTTTCCTACAGAGGCCTTATGCTGTCTCTCATCTTCATAATTTTTCTCTGCTCCTGTGGATGTTAATTTAGACTAACTAGAGTAGCAAGAGTTTGTGACTCTGGATTCTGGGGAACAGATAATATTACTCAATAGGTGTCCTATTTCCTCTCCCCAAATCTGTGAAGGAAGTATCCTGAAGCTGGGGCTGAGAGAAAATTTTGAATTGTCTGGTGTTCATTGTCCTCTAGTTTCATTTTATGCTCATCCATATATTTTTTTTCCAATGGTCAAGGCCAAGATTGTGACCATTCTTCAGGTTCTTCAATTTCTTTTGCATATTTTATTATCAGTTTTCATAAGCGTGGCCGTAGCTGGTGAGCCTAGGAGTGACTAAGGTTGTTCCCCTGCTTTTTCTCCTTCTCAGTTAGCTTATATGGCCACTCTCCTAAATCTTTCTCTCTTTTGGCAACATCAATGAAGTATGGTAATGATACTGTGTACAGGAGGAAAAATAATTTCTCCTCTACCTTTCATTGCTCTTGGCTGAGATTCCCACCTCCACCACCAATAAAAGAGAGATTAGAAGAGAAAACATAGTTTATTGACAAGTATACCTCATATACACATGGTTGATAGCCAGGGAAAACGAGTCACACTCTGAGATGGCCCCAACCTACCACCTTAATTAAATACCATCTTCATCTCAAGACAAAATAAAAATGTTGGGGCAAAGGGGAGTGTTAGGGCTAAAGGGCCTGAGGGTGGGGGAAAAAAATCAGCATGAGGACAAAGCAGCAGCCCCAGGGGCCTCCCTGAAGAGATTGTCCATGGCTAAAGCCTGCAGGGACTTTCACCCCACACTGAGGCAGTTGGGACTTGGTGCCAGATTATCCACTATACAAGCCCAGCCTAGATGCTGGTACTTTCTGACACCCCTCCCCCACCCCCCTTTCTGGTTCTTCTGATACCTGCCTATAAAAATGCTCTCCCAACCCCCAGAAGTTGCTGACACCACCTTTAGGCTCAGCCCCGCAGAGTTTTCCCCCAATAAACCTGCTTGCTTGCACTTTGTGTGTGGTCTTTCGGTTGGACCTGATAGGGAAGACAGTTACAGGAGGTTAAGAGGACAAGCACAGTAAGGAAAGGTCAGGTTTGTTCTGCATTTTTCCTTCTCCATTGATAAAATTCTCTTGTAATTCAGTCAACTTTCTCTTCCTGGTACAGAGAGGGAGACACTCATGAATGGAAATTTCTTTAAAAAATGTACACTTCCCTTACAAAGGGTAACTTCCTTATTTATAGAGTTTCTCTCATGTCTTTTTTTTTTTTTTTTAAGATTTATTTTATTGTTTTTGACAGACAGAGATAGAGACAGAGAGACAGAGAAAAGGAGGAGAGCCCAGAGCAATCTCCATAGTTGTATGTCATCAATCTTCAACATGGTTTCTTTCCATGCAGGTGGGCAGGGGCCATGCAGGAATGGATCTGGGCTGAGGGTCTCCCACAAGGGAAGCACAGCCCAGTTCAGCGTATGGGTCCACACAGGCCAGGTCTGGGATTTGATCCTCTGTCCCCAGGGCTGCAAAGTGAAGCTTAACCGGCTGAGCCATCCTGGCTTCCCCTCCCATGTCTTTTTCTCAAGATAATTATTATGCCAAAGAAGCATATTTTGGGGTGGCATACTCTGCTACCTGTTAAAAGACAAAATTCAACCAAGTGAATTTGAAGATCTACTTGGCCTTAATTAAATGATTTATGAGTTGGGCATCTTCCAACGTAGCAACTAGAAGGGAACTCTGAGAGGTTGTACAAAATGGAAGGTTATCATAGGAAGAAGGGTGGGGAAAGAAAGCTATTATCAAAAGAAAAAAAGGATTATTTGGGGGGTGGGATTGCTTTTGGGAAGGGGTTTATCATGCAGTTTTTATCATCTTTTTTTCTATGGGGGATGGAGGGGACAGATTACCTTACTGGTGCTTGACCAAAAAATTTCAGATGGGGTGATTAAGATTACTTACATTTCTGGGAGAGGTTGAAACTACAATTACATCAGATGTAAAATCTAGGTTTTGTATCATGGATTTTAGCACAAATGATACCATCTTGGGCCCATGGTTTTTCTTTAACATATCCTTTAATACCCATTCATTTTATCCACAAAACAATCTTTCAAAGAAGGTAGATGCAGTTTATTTTTCTTCCCTTACAAAGGAAGAGACTTAAGATACAGAGAATTTGTGATTGGTCCAAATTCATGCACTGATAAGTGGCAGAGTATTGACTGCCACCATGATTTGTGATCAGTTGCAAGGTCTCTAGGCTCCATCTCAGCTAGACAAAGAAGCATTCAATTAATAAATATTTGTTGAGTGAATAAATGATGTGTTTGCTCTTGTCTGATTGGCCATTCTGTTGGCAGGCTCTACAAAAAGCCAGCTGTTTCTTAGAATTAACAGAGCTTTCTCACCCCTACTTAATTCCAGGTTTCTCAGTAACACTGACTGTTATTTGGACAAACTTTTTAATGGGTAGTTTTTCTTATCCAAGTAGCACAGGATCCTTGGTTGACAAAAATTCTCAGAAAATTGTTATAGGAAAATAACATGTGAGAAAGTGGAGGACTTGGTTCACTATTCATTCATAGAACTCTTGCATTTATGAGCATTTATTCATATTCAAAACACTAGAATGGGAAGGAGGAGGGGCTATGGGAATTGAGTCTGAGCCTAAAGAAGAAAATATTTTTATAATTAAATAGACAAAACCTACTCATGGATCCATGGTGATAATGAACTATAAACTTAAGCCTGTGATAAACTCTGCCCCTGAGATCAACAGAAAAAGATGATTCTATATATTTCTTTTACTCCTCTCCTTCATGCTGTAATGGAGGAAACAAGCAAAACACCTAAGTTCACCAAAAAAGATGTCTTTTTTTTTAAAGATTTATTTTTATTGTTTTTATTTCTTTTGACAGAGAAAAAGACAGAGAGAGACAGAGAGAAGGGGGAGGGCCCAGAGCAGTCTCCATAGTTGACAGCATTAGTTTGTCACATAGTTTCACTCCACAGGTGGGCACAGGCTGTGCAGGGTAGGAATTGGGCCGGGAGCCTCCGCATAGGACCTGGCAAGAACTGAACTGGGGGCACACCCCAGCTCAGCATGTGGGTCAGCCTGGGCCGGAGCTGGGATTTGATACTCAGTCTCTGGGGCTACAAAGCGGGCGCTTAACCTGCTGAGCCATCCTAGCTTCCCAAGATGTAGTTTTTGAATTTCATTTTTATTTTGTAAGTAGAGTCCTTTTGGAGAAGTGCAATCTCCAAAGAGAAAGAATTCTTTACCAAACCACAGCCCCAAAATGCAAGCCATTTGTGCCAGTTGCTTGCAGATCTTTTCTGCCACCTGGAGAGTTGCTCTCAATTGTATTGACTTTCTGTGACCTTCCTTTATCATGCAAACTTAGGCAGTCAAATTGACAGAGCAGGGGTCCTCCCCAGTCCCCAGCAGATGGTCACTATTTCTAACTAGTGAATGATAAGATTATTATTTATTTTTAATTTATTTTTATTGTTTTTGACAGAGACAAAGAGACAGAGACAGAGGGAGATAGTCAGAGACAGAGACAAGGGAGAAGGCCCAGAGCAGTCTCCATTGTTGTACATCATCAGTTTTTGACATGGTTTCATTCCACACAGGTGGGTGGGAGCCTCACAGGAACTGGGTTGGGGATCTCCCGCCTGGAAGGCATGTCCCCTAGAGCCAGGGGCCAAACCAGGGGATGAGAACCGAATGGGCGGGAGGGGGGGGGTGTCTCTTGCATGGGAAGCACTGAATGGTAGGATTATTGCAGGACACTGGTTCTCCCTATCAAGCAGTAAGCCAGTAAACAGGTTCAAGGTTCCAAGATTAGACAAACATTTGCAAAGCCTATCCTGTCTGGAATAGATTCCTATTTTGAAAGCTCTAAATGTTTCCAAATCTCAGGTGAGAATTGATCCAAAATATTATGTAGGAGTTCATTTAAATCCTTAAATCATTTATGAGTACATGTTCAAATCACTACAAAATACTATTTCAATACTAGTGTAAACCAAAGTTCCCAAAGAGATGCAGAAAAGGAGAGACTTTATTTAGATGAAAACAGTTTGCACACCAGGGAAATGCAGACTCTGGTGAAAATAAAAATTGTGCTACACCCCTCCCACCTCAACCAGGCAAAGGGGTTGTTGTCTTTCAAAGAGAAAGTTCCTGTTCATGTTCCCAATTATGTCTGTTTTATGTAAATGGCTATCTAAATTTGTACAGTTGTGATTGGTCTGATTGCTCAGTCCTGATTGGTCAATATTATGTGTTCTGATTGGTTGTTATGGAGCACTTTTGATTGGATGGGGCAGGTCTCTGTCTACTGGCTTCAGTGGTCGACTCAGACTGCAACAAAGCCAGCATAGCATGGGAAACTAAGAGTTCAGTTTGAGGTTCTTCCCTGTATACAGAGTACATGAGGAGCCTCTGCTAGCAAATGGCCGCTAGACTATTGCTTTATTTTTATTTTTTCAAGATTTATTTTGTTTGAGGAAAGGTGAGAGAGAGAGAGAGAGAGAGAGAGAGAGAGACACACACACACACACACACAGAGAAACAGAGAGAAGCAGGGGAGGGCCCAGAGCAGTCTCCATAGTTGTACATCATTAGTTTTTGGACATAGTTTCATTCCACACAGGTGGATGTGGAGCCACATGTTGCAGAACCGAACTGGGGGCCTCCTGCATGGGAGGTGAGAACCTTCGCTGCCATCCCAGTGGTTACAAGTTGTGTCTGAGTCCAGCATGTGGGTTTTCACAGACCAGGGCCAGGATTTGATCCCTGGACCTTGTAGTTGCGAGGCAAGTGCTCAACCTGTTGAGCTATCCTGGAATCCCTAGACTGATTATTTCTAAGATTTGGGCTCTTTGTTGACTATGGAAAGTCCATCTCAGTAGATAAATTTCTTCTCAGGGTTCACATCAAAGGAATGTTCTTTCTTGGCATCCATACTAGTTATGAAAGAAAATAGAAAACAAACCTGTTAATAAAGATATCTTTCTCCCTTTTAAAAAAATATTTATTTTTTTTGAGAGACAATGAGAGAGAGAGAGAAGGGGGGAGGGCCCAGAGCAGTCTATATAGTTGTACATCATTAGCTGTGACATGGTTTCATTCCACACAGGTGGATGTGGGGCTGTGCGGAGTGGGAACTGAACTGGGGCCTCCTGCATGGGAGGTTAGAGCCTTCACCGCTATCCTGGTGGTTACAAGTTGTGCTGCAGTTCAGTATATGGGTTCGCATGGGCTGGGGCCGGGATTCAATCCCTAAACATTAAGGTTGCAAGAAAAGCAATGAACCTGCTGAGCTACCTCAGCATTCCCTAAAGATATCTCTTTATTAGAGCTTTTTCATAAAACATCTTCATTTTATACTCAGATGAGTGTATCACTTACATATTTTTCCTTGAGCCATGCCCATAGATCTATAGACTCCTGCTTTGTTTACCATAAGCAATCCTCACCAACCAGGCTAATTCTGCTAAAATCATCGCGTAGATTAGGTCTCCTCTGCTTAACTCTGTGCTAGGATGTACTCCTTAACATTTTTACAAGGAGATTAGGCCTAAATATCGGCCTTCCTCCTGCCCCCTCTCTCCTTTCCTCCTATAGGAAGAGAGAAGAAACTGCAGACTTACTGCTCAACCCTTTCTGTCTCATAGACATCTCAAATATATTTACACATTCTTTCCCATCTATAAATTCCGCACCTCGTGTCCTTCATTGAATAGAAATTCTTGATCTGGATGTAACTGCGTACATCAATAGTTTGCTTTATGGCTTGTATTATTGCTTTGTATTTGTGAAATCTCTTCCCACCTCAGGTCACAAAGATATTCCCCTTTTGTTCTTCTCTCAGTGTTATTGGGTAATGTTTTTTTCATTTCAGAGTTGAAACAGCACTCCAAGCTCCTTGCTTCATGCACGCAGCCCTGGTCCAGCAGTCTGTGAGAGGATGTGAGCTGTGCTCTCCTTCCTGAGGGCAGGTCGTTACTCCAGCCCTCAGAGGTTAAGGCTCCGTCCAGCTCCATTTTGGCTTCAGCCTCCTTATGCTGATAAGACTTTCAGTTCACTCTCTTTTTAGCATCGTGGGTTTTTGTTTATAGCTTGGTAATGTTTTTCCTTCTCTCCAATTTTTAAAAAACAGATGTATTTTATTGTTTTTGACAAAGACAGAGACAGACAAAGAGAAGGGGGAGGGACCAGAGCAGTCTCCATAGTTGCACATCACTAGTTTTCGACATGGTTTCATCCTCCTGAATGGGAGGCATGCCCCCTCGAGCCAGAGGCTGAACCAGGTTTGGAGGGATGGGGGCAAGAATTGAACTGAGGCCTCCCACATAGGAAGCTCACCCCAGCAAGAACCAAAGTGGGGACCTCTCACGTGGGAAGCACACCCTAGTTCAGCACATGGGTCAGCATGGCTGGGGCAGGGATTTGATTCTCAGTTCCCAGGGCTGCAAAGTGAACCCTTAACCCACTTAGCCATTCTGACTTCCCCCTTAATTTTTTAAAATAGATACATTGCAGCATTGCTATCTATGCAACCTTGGTGGTAGGTAACTTTCACATAAAATTTGCCTTTTATGATAGCTAAACAGTTATAATTCTTTCTCTCTTGTAACATCATAGAAAGAGAAACCAGGTACCTTGAAGGACAATAAATATTGGGGAGACATAACAGAAATATCTAAAGAAGAATTTTGTTAAGTTTTTGTCTAAAGTGACATGTGATATGAATTTTCCTCAATGAACCCTTTCATCCCCCATCTTTATTAATACCCTGAACCTGGACATGGGTAAGAACAGAGGCTGCGCATAGAATCCACTCAGGTTATAGTTTAAAGCTCAAATTCCACTTCTCTTTGTAGCTCTGTGACCTTGGACACAGTCTCAGTTTCCTTATCTCTAGAACCAAGTTAATAATGTGTACCTCATATAGTTGTTGCTTTTAAATGAGGAAGGTCACACATGTTTCTTTCTTTCCCCTTGCCCCAATGGAAAAGCAGAGTAGTGACATGGAAAGATTTTAGGGAGGGTGTGAATCTGTTATTACCCACATTGCAATGTTGGGCAGGTTACTCACCTCAACTTCCCTTGGTTTCACCATATAGGAAACAATCTCTAAGATCTCTTCTAAATCAAAAAGTCCGTAATTTAGGTTTTCGTTTCCAACTGTATTTAAGAAAATAAAAGCCTGGCAAGGCTCCTGTGCAGTTCATTTTTTTCTGCAAATACTTATTTATGTTTATAAATTTACTAAATGAAAAGAAGTGATTTATGAGTTAAGTATCTCCTCAGGTAGTATAGGATATTTCTTATGTCCTCTGCTTAATCCCTATATACAGGCATGTTGCAACCAATTGCAAGATGTATGTCACGTAATTTCTTCCTAAAATTCTTAAATGAAGAGGTAGATACGATGGAAAGAAAATGAAGAGCCAGGAAGAAGGATCAGAAATAGTGAAGATTTTTTGAGGGTGGGAGGTCAATCGCTAAAAACTGCTTTTATTCGTTTAGAAGTTTATTCAAACAGTCATTTCTTAAAAAATAACATTGAGGGGAAAGCTGGGATGGCTCAGTGGGTTAAGCACTTGCTTTGCAGCCCTGGGGATCGAGGATTGAATCCCGGCCCTGGCCCACGTGGAACCATATGCTGAACTGGGGTGTGCATCCCATGGGGGAGCCCCCCAGTGTGGTTCTCACCACCCAGTTGGGCCCCTGGCTTGAGGGGGCGTGCCTCCCATGCAGGAGGCCCCCAGCCCAGTTACCGCCCTGCATGGCCCCCACCCACCTGTGTGAAACTGAAACCATGTTGAAAAACTGATGATGTACAACTATGGAGACTGCTCTGAGCCCTCCCCTTTCTCTCTGTCTCCCTTTGCCTCTGTCAAAAACAATAAAATAAATCTTAAAAAAAAAAAAATAACATTGAGACTAATTTTGGTCTTAATTTGCCTAGTTACCATTAGAAACTTTTTATTTTTATTGTTTGCTTCTAGCTCACAATGACAAAGAACTGACTGAAACAGAACTGATAAGGGCTCTCTCTGGGTGTATTTTTACTCTTACAAGTCATCCATCTTCAAAGAGCTTCTTTTTCTTACAAGCAAACTAAATTGACCCATAGTGGCTGGCAAATAATAGCCTGCTCTTAAATAACTGTGAATAGGAGGCTCAAAACTAACTCCTATTGGAAACAGTTGCAGAATGTTCAAGAAAGAGGCACGTGCACACACACAAAGAGACCTTCTCTCCACCATGGAGGAGCAGCTATACTGCATTGCTGCAGAAGGCCATCGATCACGTTTATTACACTGCAGACAGCAGCAATTTTAAGTGAGGCTGGGCCTCTTGAATGAATTCCAATAATTCAAGTTATGATTCCTAAACTGTGTGCCAGACTAATTCAATATTACTTTTAGGGAAAAAAAAATGTTGAAATTATTACTTTCATAATATGAGTAAAAGAACTTGATTTTATTAACTGAATCGTTAAAAAGTACATTACAAACCATTTGATTTAAAAATAATAAAATCATGGAAAAAGTGTGCAAATCCTACTTACTGCCTGACTGCACCATGTTTGCTTAAATGGTCAAGTTCTTTTTTGTGGTTTTTTTTTTTTTTACATCAGAAATAGATTTACTTTGGCATATATTTTGAACTTTGAAGAATAATTATTTTTTTAGTATTTCCCCCCCAAAAAATGTAAATGTTTTTATTGTTTTTGTTGATTCTAAAAGTAATATATGGTCATGAAAAAGAAAAGAATACAAGGCACATAAAGTAAAATTTCACTTTTGGGGATATGTAATTTTAAATAGGTGTATATTTTCCAGATTTTTAATATAGAGCTTTTCATCCATCCATCCATTCATCCACCCATCCACATACCCACCTACCATATTTATCTATTCATCTATTCCTGCCACCTTTCCACATTAAAAACTAGAGAGTTGGGGTGAAGTTGCCTGTTCCCATGGAGTGGAAGATTCACAAATAGCACATAATCAGGACACTGTTCAGATGCCCCTGTGAGCAATGGAAGGAAGCTCTGCTTCAGGGTAGGCAGGCTGTGTGCTGGGGGTTTGGGTCTCTAAGTCCTCATTTCCACATGATTTCTAACCGTTGGGAGACTGGACAAATGACACAACCTCATTTATAGAATGTATGTTCTTTGCCTGTTAGTACACCTTAAATTAGATTCTGCTTTGTAACTGTGTTTTGTGAAAGGGATTATTAATTTTTGATAAAAGGTGATTTTTATTTACAGGACCTTTAATTGGTAGATTCTCTGAAGTACTCTGACAATGTATCTTTTAAAAACAAAACACTATTATGACTATTAAGCTAGCCTCCTTCAGGCTAAGCTTAAAACACTTACTGTTTTTGTGGAACAGAAGTGAAACAGAAGTCTCTGTTGGTTCTGAGAAAAAGCTTCAAAAAATTAATCCTGTCTTGTAATTGATAAAATGATTCTAGCATTAGGATCAGTAACACAGACAAGGGTTTGGGAGTGGTTGTCTATGCATGCTGAATTTCAAAGACGTGGTTCTCAGGAATACAAGGGGTTTTGTATGGAGCTGAATGAACCTTCCACAGTCTGAAAGCCCATCTTTGGGAAACAAATATCTGGTTGCCATGGTAACACTCAAGGTGGATGAAGGATGGATTAATCAAAATACAGTAAATCCTTTTTGTGAGCTCCTAAGAAATCTAGTGTGATGTGAACCCTCTGGTCTGTCTCCTCTTATTCTTCCCTCCATCACACAGGAATTCCACCATGGATGTGCAATGATACACATTTATTGTACTGAGTTCTATATACACAGTAGTGAATGACACCCTCTCTTGCCTGACAGCCCATTGTCATACAATCAGAAGCTCTCCTTAAACATTTATTTTTTAAAATAATTTATAAAATTTAGAGGACAAAAAATTATTCTACTCTGCAACAAAAGAAAAGAATGGTTGGAAATAGCCTCTGAAAATTGTGATTATTTTTATTAACTGAACTATATTCTCTGGGGACTGAAATGATTTGTACCAAGATAGAAGCTGCATTCTGCTTGAGTCTAAATGCACAACTAATCTAATCATTAAACTATTCAATTTAGCAAAAAACAAAACAAAACAAAACAAAACAAAACAAAAGGCAAGGCATCTCATTCCCATTATCAGTTAAATAAACAAGCGAGCAAATCTAAATGAATTATTAAGTTGGATAAATTAAGTGAAAAAATAAATTGAATGTCTATTCCCTTTTCTCCCAATAACTGAAGGGTCAAATTAATCAAAATAGTTAATCAAGTTGTAGGAGACATTTCCAGAAGCCTCCAGTAAATCATTCTTGGGTAGCCAATTCAATTTTAACCCCTAGTCTTGAATATCCACTGCATCAGGTAGATTGCATAAGCTAGCCACAGAATCAAGCTGATGTAAGCAAGTTTTGGACACCCTCCAAGAACAGAGAAAGGTTCCCAGTGAGGATGTCAGTTACTGCAGACAAGGGGCCTACAGATGTCCAGAGGGACCCAGTAAAAGGTATATGCAGGGAAGTTTTCCACATTGGCATGCCAGGTCTGAGACTCCATGTGTTGTCATAGACTGAAGGGGAGACAGAGGATGTGAATTCAAAGGAATTCAGCATAGAGTGAAACAATGGATACAATGATTCTCAACTGGGGCTGATTTTATTAATATAAAGTCTGGGAGGCAGTGATGGTATTTGGTGGGTAGAAGCTAAGGATGCTGCTAAACATCCTACAATGCACAAGATAGCCTCCTGCAAAAAAAGAAAAGAAAGAAGAAAGAAAAGGGAAAAAATAAAAGAAAAGAAGTCACTAGTGCTGAGATTGAGAAATGCTGAAGTAGAAGAGATAAATAGTTAATAGATTCTAAGCACTATCTTATATTGAACATAAATTCGTGGATTTACATGAGCAGAATAAATGGGCTATAACTTCTGAGTTTAGTACTAAGGACTTAGCTTTGGATTTGGAATTTGAAGTGCTGGAGCTCAATCTGAGTCTTGCTGTTTATTTTTT
>PVKE010037848.1:0-15714 GCA_004027555.1 Craseonycteris thonglongyai
CTCTCTCTCTCTCTCTCTCTCTCTCTCTCTCTCTCTCTCTCTCTCTGTCAAAAAGAGTATAATAAATCTTAGAAAAAATTTCAGCTTTTGGGGGACACTGACAGGAATAATAACTTCATATTATTAAATAGGAGCGAAATAAACTATGATCTAGAAAATCAGTCTTTTTCAAAGTGATTATGATTTCTAGTATGTTAAAAAATATATATGTAGATGATAGATAGATAGATAGATAGATAGATAGATAGATAGATAGATTCCTGTTCCTATCTCTAACAATTCAATACTCTAGTGGTTGTTCAATAGGGAAAGCTTGTTTATAGAGCGAATGGTGGAGGTATTTGAAAAAGGACAAACTGATTCATTTGGTGCTTTTGTATGAGTTGTCAAGTCATACAAAAGTCAGTAGGAAAACCAGAAACCTCTTTAGAGTCAAAAATTAGTACCTCAAGTATTTGACTTCAGTGTCAACACTGACTTTGGAAAGCATTTCCCAATTTAAAGACTGTAAAACTATATATTTCAGGCAGTTTGTTTTTTGTAATCCAAATGTAATTTTCTAATCAATATTGACTGTCATGTCCACCAATCCGTGGGAGAGCAAACATATATCAGATAGAATATATATTCCTGGAAAACCAATGGATATATTGTAAGATTATTAGCAAGAGTATATCGACTGCTATGAATCTTCAGACCCTTTCAATTTAGTGTTTTAAAATGAGATGTTGAAATTTGCAATATTAAGTTTGTTTAGCTCTATCTCACAATAATAATTCAATAAACATGGGGAAATCATAGGACAATGAAAACAACACCTGCTGACCAGCTTAGGCTGTCTGTGCTAATAAGAGTTATTTTCGAACTTGCCTGACATTCTGCCAATTTCAAAGTGCACTTCACTTCTAACACACTGTTGAATTAGTGGAAGTAGAGTCATGAGGCACAGCTAATCATGACAGGCTGCCAGAGTACATTACTAAGAATTTGACAATGTGCTTTTAAGGTGTTCTTCCCATTCCCAAAATAAAAACCATGAGAAACTTCGTTTTCAAGGATAAGAGTGGTTGAGGATCGTTTAACTTTATAAGTTTTATTTTTACTGCCATAAAAAATTTGAGACCTACATATGACAATATACTCTGGGAGCTTATATTTTACATTATGTTTCTGCAGATCCACCTAGAAATGTGTTGTTTCCATTTTGCCAAAGAATTTAAAATTTTCTTTCAACCTCTTCTGCAAATAAAATTTGAACAAGGCAAATAGAATTAGATATACTTAAGATAGTCAGTATCATTTGAGGCACTCTAAATAAATATATGTTAAATTGAATATATTTTTCTGCTCCAGATGAGAACTATAATCATTAAGAACGCATACAGCCATAAGAATTTGCTATGAAGAGAAACTGCATTATTTTCTTAATAGTAAATTTGCAAAGCACTTTTAAATTTAGGAAGGCTCTCACAAAACATAACTTGCAGGTACTGGAAATTTTATTTACTTTACCTATTTATTATTAAGCTAATAAGAGTAATCTAAGAATTAATTTTACTCAGGCATATAGCTCATCCATTACCTTAAATGTTATTTCTTCTGCCAAAAAAGAAAAAAAAAAAAAAAAAATATATATATATATATATATATATATATACACCATATTTTCCGGCGTATAAGACGACCGGGCGTATAAGATGACCCCCTAATTTTACAGTTAAAACATAGGTTTAGGCCTATATTCGCTGTATAAGACTACCCCCCACTTCCGAGGCTGTAAAATTAGGGGGTCGTCTTATACGCCCGGTCGTCTTATACGCCGGAAAGTACGGTATATATTTTATGTAAAAAGATCTACTTTTGTTTGAAACACACTTTCAAACACGTTTCACGTTCAAATAATGCAAAATGTAGGAGAAACCACTGTTTTTATCTAAGGTTCCATTTATGATTCTTATGGTTGCAAAGGGAAGAATATTACTATAGGGGAGAAAAAATTCCTACCCCCATATATCTTAACTTTTGAGTGTAGGATAATTCCCTACAATTATGTGTCAACATACTTCCATTGTCACAATTCCAATTTATGACACAAATTCATTTGGAACAATTCATCACTTATTTTAAATCATTTTAAATTAAGAAATTATAGTTTTATTAGTGACTTGGAGTAAAATATTGTTCATATTTCACTCTATCCCATCAGCTGTAAATGTACATGTGGGATCATTTTGGAAAGACTCACTATATTGGGGTACATATTAAGCAAGAATACTTATTGAGGCAGATCCTCTAAAAAGTTTATGTAACATAGGAAGAGAGTTGAATGCACATGCAGGACTGTAATAATTTTTTTTTAATGTTTTTAAAAGAACAGGAAACAAAAAAATAGCCCAACATTAAGGAATTGTTAAACACTTGATCTTAGACAAAAGGCCAAGAAGCAATGGGGAAGAAATTTTTAAACAAATGATGTAATCAATACACAATTAACAATTAAAAATATTTAGTACCAATATAAATTCTATCATATTATTTTTGGCTAGGATAATCTAATATTCCAATTTCACTGAGACAGCCACTAAGACGGCCTTCAAGTTTCCTTTCAGTTTGAACAAATCTTAGGTTGTCTTCTTCCTGCTTCTTAGGCCCATTATCTCCATTTATTTCTTTCCTCTTTTCTTTTTAAGATTTTTTTTTTTATTGTTTTTGATAGACAGAAAGGAAGAGAGAGAGACTGAGTGAAAGAGAGAAGGAGGAGGGCCCACAGTAGTCTGCATAGTTTCATGCTACCAGTGGGGGAGGGGGGCAGGGCTGTGCAGGGCAGGAACTGGGCCGGGGTTTCACCCCAGTGAGAGCAGAACTGGGAGCACACTCCAGTTCAGCATATGGGTCCACATGGCCGGGGCCAGGATTCAATCCTTGGAACCCAGGGCTGCAAGACGTGCCCTCAACCCGTTAAGCCATCTCAGCATCCCCTATTTCTTTAAAGCATTTACTTTAGAAAGCTAGTCATTGCAAATTCTTTCTCTTCCAGTTTTCAATGTAAACAAATTTTAAAGCCTTTGACAGTCTTTTTTTGTTTTTGTTTTAATTTTTTTAATAGTTATAATATATTTTATTTATTTATTTATTTTTATTTTTGACAGAGAAAGAGAGAGATACAGAGACAGAGACAGAGAGAGAACTGAACTGGGGGAGCTCCCAGTTCAGCATATGGTTCTGCACGGGCTGGGGCAGGGATTCGATCCCCGGTCCCCGGTGCTGCAAAGTGAGCGCTCAACCCACTGAGCCATCCCGGCTTCCCCTTTGACAGTTTTACAACAGGACTGTCTTTCTCAAGGTACTGAGGACCATCCTCTGAAATGTCCTCAACACAGAAGAGACACCCCTGTTTCCAGTTTCTATGGGTGGGCAAGACCCTGATTTCAGTGGATGCCCTGCTCTGTGTTGGAGGTCTCCCTCCTTTTATGAAGGTCTGATATAAAAAGTTTATTTTCCTTTGGGTAAGGCCAAATAGCAAGCACTGATGGGTTGTGATCACCATCCCACACCCAATCCCAACTTTTCAAAACTCTTCACTTTTTCCAGTGGAGAGGAGTTCAAAATCGATTTTGATTTCTCTCCCCTATTGTAATAGTTTTGAGAGAAGTCTTCTTTGTAAAAAACTCCTATAAATTTCTGTTGAATTGTATAATCATTCAACATCCTTTCAAGATCTTAAGCTGAAGTATTCAAGAAAAAGAGTATAAGAAACTTTAGCTTTGAAGATTTAATTTAAAAGAACTGTATCATTAGAATGTATACTTACAAAGTCAATGTATGAGGTGGAAAAAATCATAGAAAATTCAAATGATTACACATTTTATTTCAAAAAATTTAAATATATTTTCTTATAAAATATATTAGGCAGGGTTCGTCAGAGAAACAAAACAAATAAGATGTACAGTAGACTCTCCATTAGCCAGAAAATTTTTGCCAGTTGCTTGAGAATGCTGGGTTTCTTGAGAGTTCCAGTATCTTTAGTTCTGGTTAACAGAGAGTCTACTTACATTTATCCAGTATCTGCCAATCTCCATGGGTGTTGGTTAACTAAGAATCTAATGTATCCATTTCTATTGATTAATATATGATATAGATATAGACACACACAGACACAGACAAAGACATAGATATAGATATAGATATAAATGATATAGATATAAAGAGATTTATTATAAGAATTGGCTCATGAGCTTATGGAGTCTGAAAAGTCCCACAATTCACCATCTACACACTACATAACCAGGGAAGCCAGTTGTATAATTTATTTTGAGACCAAATGATTGAGAAACAGGGGAGCTCATGGTTTAACTTCCAGTCCAAGGCTGATAGTCTGAGAAGCTGGCGGACACTGGTGTGTGTCCTGGAGTCTGAAGAACCAAGATCAGGGAGTGCCAGTGTCCCAGCTCAGGAAGAGAAAGAATTCACCCTTCTTTCACCTTTTTGTTCCATATGCGTCCTCAACAAATGGCATGAGTTCCACCCATGTTGGTAGACCTTTACTCAGTCCACTTTACCAAATGCTAATCTCTTCCAGAGACTTGTCATAGACACAGAAATAATGTTGAGCATCTATCGGGGTACCACTTAGCCTGGTCAAGTTGACACATAAAATTAACCATGACATAAAACAATCTTTTAATAAAGTTTCTATTTATAACCAGATGCATTTAGTTTGTTTGTTCTTTTCTCCAGAATATATAGAACTGTGTACACCAATTTTGCAATAATAAAGTTTGGTAAACTATTCAAAGTAGTAATAAATAGTGACCATTTATTTGATGAGTTTTACCTTCTAAAACATATATAAAATATAAATTATGAATGAAAGCAAAAGTGAATGTCAATGAAAATAATTAAGCTAAATATTTATATAGTTTAATGTATAAGAAAATAAAATAATAACTACCCTTCAGTTAGCAAAATCTGGTCTGTGGTTATAGATATCATACCAATAGCACAAACAGTATTTTTCCAATTAAAAATAGTACATGGTCTCTATTAATTTTCAGCAACAACTAACAGAAAGAATAAAACAAATTACAAAATATTTATATTTAAAGATATCAAAAAATGAGACATCAATGAATATATAAAATAAAATCCAGAGAGAGGAGATAATTTCAAGTTTGGCTAATGATTGGTAGGCTTCGTTTTTCCTGAGGATATTTTTCAAGTGTCCTCAGGCAGTGAGTTTCTTATAGGGGAGAAGAAAACCAGCAAACATTCGGGACTGGAATAAAACCTTGGAAGGTAGAGAGGATTCAAACACAGTACTGGATGTATCAAACTATTGGTGTGTTCAATTTTCTCTGGGGGAAAAAAAAATAGAAGATTGTTTAAAAGCTTCTGAACAGCAGAGTTAAATCTCCCATCATTTCCCAATACACAATAAGCGAGGTATTCCTGGAAGTGGGTCCTCATTAATTCACAGATCCAATGAACACAGCAAAGTACATTGCTTTAAATAAAGCAAAAATAAAATTGGTCACTGACACTTCAACACAAAAAATGAGAAATGACAGAATAAAATGTAATAACATTTTAAAATTCCTGAAAGAATATAACAACAAATATAAAATTGTATACTTAGAGAATATACCCTTGAAAAAAGAAAGATGAGATCAAGATGTTTTAAGATAATCCAAGTCTGAGAGAATTTGCTGTGGTAAAACACAGGACACAATTTCAAATAGTAACATGAGCACATAGAAGGTAATAAAGAACAATATAAAAAGTAAATCTGTGTATAAATATAAAACATTATATAACGCAATTATTGTAATACCTTATGAAAATGAAATTATGTATTTAAATTTAAAATGCATGACAAAATGATACGAAAGGTGACAGTAGATGCAATTTAAGATTCTAATATTTGAGCAGACAAGAAATGATACACTAAATTATTTGTATCAGAAAATAAAAAATCTGTAAGATAATTATGTATGTTTAGTAAAAGTATATATAACTAATAAAAGGAACCAAATGAATCATAGAAATGTTTAATCTAAAAGATGGCAAGAAGGTAAGTCGGGAAGGCTCAGTGGGTTAAACACTCACTTTGCAGCACCGGGGACCGAGGATCAAATCCCGGCCCCAGCCCGTGTGGACCCATATGCTGAACTGGGGAGTGCCCCCAGTTAGGTTCTCACTGGGGTGAGACCCTGGCCCAGTTCCTGCCCTGTGCAGCCCCACTCCCACCTGTGGAATAAAACCATGTGGAAGAACCAATGATGTGCAGCTATGGAGACTGCTCTGTGCCCTCCTCCTTCTCTCTGTCTCTGTATCTCTCTGTCTCTCTGTCAGAAACAATAAAAATAAATCTTCAAAAAATATAATAAAAAATAAAAGATGGCAAGAAAGCAAAATCAAAGCAACAGAAAAGAGTTCTGCCATATATAAAATGAATAATAAAATACCGTATGTTCCCAAGTATAAGACAATACTTTTGTCTAAAACCGTTAGACCAAAAACTGGAGGTCGGCTTACATATGGGAGTACTCCATGTATTAATTTCTTAATGTTAGGTTAGAAAAGTTGGGGTGGTCTTATACATGGGGGTATCTTATACACCAAAAAATACAGTAATATATTTTAACCCAATGTTACCAGTAATAATAGTAATTAATTATATGTACATGTATAAATGAAATGCATGGATATAGACATAGATATATAAATATTTACTTCAGTTACATAGAAAATATAACTTCAAATATCTCTATCTTTCCATAACATCACAAATAGCTCTTTTCTTGAATACGCAATTCAAATATAACTTAAATGTAATTGAATTCATTTTTGTTCACCCTCACTCTATCTTTTTTATTTAGAACAGTAATTTTATTTTCTTTCATTTGTTATCTGTCTTTATTTTTATGTTGCTTACAAAAATCCTGTCACGTATTAATGGTTAGGGATTGGGGAGCATTTGATATTCATCCACTCCATTCCTTTGGTGATTACATTCCCTTTTAGCTTTCATCTGTACAGACTTATAAATAATAAATACTCCTTTTCAGTATAATCTTATAAAACAAATTTTAGACTATTCCTTTAGTTGTTCTCTGTATTATTCTTCTACTTAGGCAAATAAACAGTCTTGTAACTTACAAATAAAACATAATATAAACATCTGGACACACCTATACCATTTTTATGGATAAACATCACGTTTCAACCAGCATTTAATTGTCCTTTTGATCTACAATGACACACATGACCTTCAGTTCCTTTCATGGGTTATACTTAAGCTCAGGCTTTTATGTTATAAATATAATTTAAATCCCTCAATAAATATAATGGCTTATATTTCATCGATTGGACTTCACTATTTTTCTGTCCACTTATTGAGATAGTGAAATCTTCTGGCTTTTTAACCTCAAACAGCTTGGAATTTTACTCTCTCACACAGGGGGACATAGGTACCATCTACTGAGAACATAGTCATTAATCGGTGATAGAAGGAGAAGAAAATGTTATATATGTTAAACCATTGACATACTAGTGGTTGTTATATTATGTTAATACATTGATTCCAAAGAAATTATAAATATATGGATTTATAACCAAGAAATCACATTTTCACCTTATCTATTATACATTATCTAAAA
Organism: Craseonycteris thonglongyai; assembly: GCA_004027555.1. NCBI lineage: Eukaryota > Metazoa > Chordata > Mammalia > Chiroptera > Craseonycteridae > Craseonycteris > Craseonycteris thonglongyai. The sequence goes on from PVKE010037848.1 coordinate 7,659, forward strand.
AAAAACCTGTTTTAGCCTACTGGGCTTTTAATGAAGTTATTATATAGCATTAAAAATGGAAGACTACTAGATTTTATTAAATGGGAAAAATATAAAGAAAATTTTATATATTTATGTAATAATTAAATAAGCTACTAATTTCATGTATATGCTGCTTTATTCCAGCATAGCTTGTGGTGACAAATTATCACTTCTACTGGTCTGATACTTGTATGACAGGAACAGAAACTCTATATTGGATTGAGGGACAAAAAGCAAAGCAGATCAGAAATCTAAGTCTGTGTGTGCCCCAAGATTATAAAGGCCCCGTATTTTGATAGTATGGACTACCACTGGGGCCAATGACAAATGGCTAAGTGATATATTCAGACACATAAGATTGAAAATGGAGCTCACGGAAATACTACTTGTTGCAATAATGATCAGAAAGTATAGCAGTTTCTCAAATCACGTCTTTTTGATTATATCGTTCCATTATAACATTGATGAAGGAAAACAATGTGGATTCCTGCCAGGCCACTGTCTGTGTGGAGTTCCCACATTCTCCCCATGTCTGAGTGGGCTTTCTCCAGGTACTCTGTTTCCTCCCACACCTCAGAGATGTGCACATCATGTGAATTAGCGTGTCTAACTTGTCCCAGTCTGAGGGATGATGGGGGTGTGTGAGTACATCCTCGATGGCAGGGATGACCTGTCCAGGGTGGATTCCCAACTTTTGACCTGAGCTGTCCCAAACAGGTTTTGGACACCTGTGACTTGAAGAATAAGCAGGTTAGAAAAGAATGATCTTACTTTTTTTTATTAATCTTTCTGAAATGTATGCATAGCTCACATTTTTTTAAGGTTTATTGTTAGAAGTGTTTTGAGTATTTATTTGGAAGTTTGGTAATTTTTTTTTTTTGTGACCAGAATATGCCATAAAAACATAATTCTTGTTCGTGTCAATTAGCCTGTGTTAAAATTGGTTTTGCTATGGTTGTTTTGCTTACATTTGCAGTTTTCATGAAGCTATCAACAACTTTCAGTGAGGATTTACTGCAGAGGAATCATTCTGCATGTGCTCAAAGTTAGAACAATGGTTGTGAAGTCCTACAAATAGCCTCACTGAGTCCTCAAAACACAAGTCCCTGGAGAGAGCTAGAAGTCAGGCAGAGGGGCATGAGGTAATAACATTTTGACAAAGGTCAGAAATTTGATGTGGATAAAGACCAAATCCAGCAAGGAGAGATGTGAAGCATCAAAATCAGATCCCTGCCACAACTGTGCATAATGCAATAGAGACAGACCCAAAGACGGTGAAGAAAATGCTCATTCAATTGACATGTACCTTTTGGCACATACTGACATGAAGACCCTGTGTAGAAATTAACTTCAGCTTGCTAAAACTTAAAACAATTATATTCAATAAACTGAATGAATTTATACCTTGAGATTTTTCTCCTATCCATAATTAAATAATTGGAGGTGGGGGTGGGGGGTGAAAATGAAATGGCTAGCATATGCATCATTAGTTAATAAGGGACTGAAATTACTGATGGAAGGAGTTTACTGTTCAAAATATGTTCCAAAGATATGAATATACAACATTCATTTATATGACATATAACTTTGTCAAAAGAAATTATGAATACAGTAAAGGAGCACTCCACCTACGCTTGACCAGCTCATTAAAAAAAGGGGCATTATTTCTGCCAGACCCTGTAGATGGAAATTATAAGATACAGAGAGAGATTTTGTTTTAAAAGTGTTTAAATAACTCTCGCATGTATAGATGTGGCATCAAATTTGGATATATCTCTTTATTAATAACTTTTACAACATTAAGTCAAATATGTGAGACTGATAGCAAAGGATTGCGTGTCAAAGAATTATAATAAAATTAACTGAGAAAGATTAAATTTGTAAATTCTGTATTTTAGCATTCCATTGAGATATATATGGTTGGATGTGTGTGTGTGTGTGTGTGTGTGTGTGTGTGCACGCGCGCGTGCACACATGTACTACTATTTGCTATGTATTACATAGCAACTTGTAGATTATAACATTTTTAAATAACTATGGTATATTTTACACCTTTATTTTATTCATTTAGATTTCTGCCATGGCCTTATGGCACTTGTATACATTTTAGTGATAGTTTTATCAGTTCATTTGCATGGAATTTGGAAATGCAAAAAGAAAAAAAAAAGCACAAAATGAAATAATCACTTTCTATAATTATCTGTATTTTGTGTACATTTTTTATGGGAGATGCTCTAGAAAAATAATCCACCTAACGCTCAACATCCCCATAACCCTCAATGTAACTCAGTACACTTTATATGAGATAAAGCGAGACAACGTGAATAGTTTGGGAACTCCTGCCCATTGGTAGTCTTGAACCCTAAAGTGCAATGAATAATAACTGTAGGTGCTATGGTCAGACTGTTCAGTTTCCAGGACGGTTCCGTCACTTACTTGCTATATGACCTTAAGCATGAAATTTCATCTTTCTGTGTTTTGCTTTTCTCATATTGAACACAGTGGTTATAATATACGTAACTCATGGTGTGGGAGCAACTACAAGAAGCTAAAAAGAAGGATTTTGTCAGGATGCCAAAAACATACCATAAAGTTTAAAACACTAATAATAATATATCTAACCCACCGGGTATATGAGAATTACTTAGATACTAGATGTTAAGAGTTTATATGAATGCGTAGTACATAGTGTTATGTTTCACAATGTGTTAATAAGTTTATACAGTTTTTGTTACCATTATTATTCAAGTGGTACAATAATCAGTATATGTCTACCAGAAAAGGCTGCCTATTTTCAAAAACAGTGAACACGAGACACCTGAAGAATTTGTGCCTTAAGCACATTTCTTTAGAAATCATTCATATACTCCTTCATACTTTAAGAATTAAAGGATTTGAAACCAGTCTTCAATGTCCAAAATCAGAAAAAGTAAAATTGTCTTTGGAGGTTACTGTGGACCCTTACATTTTTCTTTGAGGAAGGCAATAAAGGGGGCAGATCATTGCCCAGTTTTGTCCATCACCTCTCACTCTGAACATAACTTAGCTCTGGGCAATAAAAATGAAGGCTTTGTCATCTGCCCTTAGACATCAAGTGAGAAATGTCCTGTCTGAGGCTTATAACCATTCAGCGATTTAGCAGCCCACTAACATCTGAATGCAAGGCCATAATTTCTAGATATTGCTTAGTCCTAAATGACGAAGAAACTGTTTTTGAAACTCATCACTGGTTTCTACCTCATGATAACCTTTAATTCTGATTTAATACACTCCAAAAGTATAGGTTTAATAGACACTAAACATTATTTTCCCTCTATGTTTTATTATATACTATATACACACATAATATGTATACAGATACATACATTTTAAAATTGATTAATTATACTTTGAAAAACATGTGTGTGTGTATATATCTATCTATCTATCTATCTATCTATCTATCTATCTATCTATCTATCTAACCCAAAGCACGACATGAAATTATGAAAAGTTCTTTAGATAGTACCTTTCAGTTGATTATTTGAAAACATCTTCAAGTTAAACTCATTCAAGGATAAGAATGTCTATAGACATTTTGAGAATATAGCATTTACTCTCCTGGTACAGGTAGAAATAAGGGAGAATGCACAAACATACAGCATCTTCTCATCTCCCATCTTTGCTTGGGTTTCCTTGGAAGACGCAGGTCCTTATTATGTGAAGTGATTCCAGCACAAATGAACATTATTCCCCCCATTTGTCAAGTACTACTTTCCATATTACAAATGTATGAATATCAGCCATTTCCAAAAGATTCCTGCCCCAGACTGAAGCCTCAGGAACAAGTTGAGGCAGGAAAAAGAGGTTCCGCTGAGGCAATGTGGGGTCACAGTTAGTTAAAGTTGGTTACTATTTTTTGGGCAGAGTAAAAGATAAAGCTGTGGAATCTTGGGAAACAGGGAACCCAAGTGTGTGTAATGCCTTTGTAAATATGTAAATCACCATTTAGTAATTCACACTAAATCTTACAAGAAAAGGGTTGATATCTTACACATTCTTTATTCTAAATGGACAATCATTTACTATTGAAAATAGACATTGAGAATAAGATTAAAATTAAATTTCCTCATTACTATTTTCTAGTTAAGAAAATCTTAAGTGTGCATATACAACATTTGCACTTATTTTTCTTTGTAAGAATTTATAGTGTTTGCTTCTTTTAAATTTCTCTTAAAGAACAGAGCATAGCTGAGTATTAAAAATATAGACATTCTTATAAAAGTGTTGTGTCTGAGAGAAGAAAATGAGATACAGGTCTAAATGATGCCACCATTTAGCTAAGTGTCCTTGATGGGTTACTTAACCTCACTCTCCTTTTCTATACATGTCATCAGTTCAAAGACATGCACTGTTTTGGTTAAGAGAGCAGGCCCTATTATCAAACATTTAAAAACTGATTAATAGGATTAAGGCTCCTATTAATTGTGTGATCCTTGTTATGTTACTTAGGCTCTCAGTGCCTCAGTTTCCCCATTTAAAAGCAGAGAAAATAATAGTACCTATAACTGAATGCATGTAATATGCTTAGAGCTCTCTTTAAAATGATGCTGAGAAAGTATATACACATAAAGACCAACCAATTTGCCCAAGGTCATGTAGCTTCTGATTAAATCTCAGAACTAGAACACAAGCTGTTAAATTCCATCCGAATCCATTCCATGTTTTCCTACAGTGTCTTACACAATGGTCTTTATGATGATTTTTGTCTCTAAAAATTTTTAACTTTGTTTTAAAAGAGAGAAAACTAGTATTTTTAGTTATATAATGAGCTCATCAGTAACCACTAATCAGAAAGTTTAGCTAATCATTATAGATAGATTTCTTTTTATTGCTTTGAGGTGATTTAAAATATCAGATTAAATGCCTTTTTTTTTTTAGCTTTTATTTGGAAAGGATCTGGGACTGTCTGCTCTTAAGGATTTATTCTGATTCTTTTAGAAGAATTGCTACATTTTAGAAGCTCAAGCCTTATCTGGTTTGGGAAATACAGAAGACTGACAAACTGATTCTTCAAATAGATTCCCTAATACCTTAAGGTGCTATTCAGCATAAAATGGATTTAGGACTCAGAGTAAGACCAGAAACCAACATTCCTAAACCAAGCACCAAAGAGAAGAGAGATTCCCTGGGGATATCACTATGGAAACCAAAGATGCACAAGTTAGCTATATGGGGAGGAAGAAAAAGGACTGTACTGTACAGAAACAGCCACAAATTAAACCAAACTCACTGATCGCAGCTGAAGCACACTTATAATTCCTTACAACGCATGCCTTTATTTCAAATTTCCTCTCCCAAGATGGTGCTAGGCTCTGTAAATACCCCTGGACAGCAAGACTAGGCATTTCGACTCAGAATCACTACTTCATAACAAAACTTATTTCAAGCTACATTAGGTTTCCCAGCTGGGCTAAACACGACTGTAATATAATGTTTGTTTCTAAAAAATAAAAAAGGAGCTTTCATTCAGCAGCCAGTGAGCCGAGACTGCTGGATCTTAAAATCTCCAGTGAACTTCAGAGTTATAAATTAGGTCCCGGTCTTCAGAGTTATAAATTAGACGCTGTTTTCCCTCTGCTTTAAGAGAATTCAGCAGAAAAGACTCAAATAATTTAAAGTGGTTTAAAGGGCATCCACATCTTGAGAAATGTTGGGGAAAGAGTGGATTTCCATAGATACCCTTAAGGGATAAATAAAGGTTTGGACTGCTGGCTTTTGATGTAAATAAGGTCATGTTGGTTTCATCTATATATCTTGAAACAGTATTTTCAGCAAGGGTTGTGCATTCTGTATCCTGAAATCATGTGTATCGTATGACTCTATTTAGTTCCAAGCAGTCAAGAATGTTGATGCACATGGACTACAGAGGCTCAAATATTAAAGCAAGCACAAACACTTTTGAATATGCTGACATTTATTACTAGTGACATAAGAATTACCTAAGGAGTATGTTTTGTCTCCCTATATGTATCTGCCTGTAGAATTTCATTTTTCCTCCTAATTAGATTAATTGATTTTTTTTAATTTGTATTTATCACTCATATCTCTCATGTTTGGTCTATTATAAAATTAATAATGCTCTGCATTTCCCTCTAATGTTATGATATTAAACAACTTGGAACTTTCAAAATTAAGTTGTTGATTGGAGCTTCAGAAAGCCTCAAGTTCTGCTTGCTAAGCATGTCATAGAGAACTTCATCTGCCAGAAAAACACGGGCAGTAAATGGTCCTGCTCCTCCTAGCCTTGAAAAAAGGCATAGTCCTGTGGTCTACGCAAATGTTAACAGGACTTCGGTTTCCTGGTGAATTCTGACTCAAGTCATATAATAACAGTCCAAACTGTAATGTACTCGCTAAAGCCCTGCACTAGAGTTAGAAAATGTGAATTTTTTTCAGTATCATTTTGAAACTAATGAATTATGCTGTATTGTTGTTTTGAGAAATTGCCTTTTCTTTTGGTACTACCTATGCTATATGATTATTAGAATCAGAGAAGGCATAAAAATAGGTTTTAGAAAGATGATCTATCCCAATCTGTTAATGATTTATATGGAAAATAAATCTAATACACATATGCAAGGCTTTTGAGCCGTTTTTTTAAATCTTATGAGATGGTATTGGGTTTCTGTAGCACCTTTGTTAGAAGTAGTACAGTTTTAGGATTTTCAGGGAAGTAAAAAAGAAACAACTGGTCATTTCCCAAAACTGTAGATGCAACATTTGCTGAAATTCATGTTCTGTTCTATTTAATGAGGCTTGATCACATTATATATGTGATCTATCCAGATTTATGTCACCAGAAAGACATCACTTATAGAGAGATACTTTATATATATGAAAAAAAATACACAAAACAGGGCTTTTATATATAATGTTGAGTTACAATAGATGGTTGTATATAAGTGTATGAAATACTTATATAATGGCTGGTGTCTTATTTTTATAATGTACTGAGATTCTGCCTCACAGATTCAGTACTCAAAAGATGCACTAGACAATATTATCAATTTTAAGAAATATCTGGGGTCTAAATTTGAACTTTAACTTTTCCAACTAATCTCTCTTCTCAATGCCTCCCACTTACCACTCATCCAGGGATCCTTGACATGCTGAACTTGTTCTGTAATAGATCACTCAGTCTGAGAGTAATTTGAGAATGCAGTGAGTTCTGAGGAAATCTGTATGTTGTGAGTTTTCAAGAGGGTTCTGAGGTAAAGCGCTCCAGTACCATGGGAAATACTATTTTACACATTTTTCACAGGAGGAAAAGAGTTGATCGAGAATTGTTCAAAACCTTTCAGCTAATGAACAATGATAAAGAGGTTTATACCCACATACTTTAGTTCTGAGTATACTGTCCTTTTATTTTTTCAAAGAAACAATCATTTAAGCAATCCATTTGGCTCAATCTCTTTTATATTGTAAAGCAGGGGTTCCCAACCTTTTTATACCCTAGGGTGCATTCTAAAATATCGGTAGGGCGGTGGGTACCAGCTATTTCTAAGGATATTTATTATTGAACAAGAATAAAAAATAATAAACAAAAATAATTTTAAAATAATAAATATATTGTACAAATTATATACACACGAAGAAACATATATACAAAACGTAATACAAAGTAAATAAAAAACACACGTATAATAAAATCTTTTAAAAAAACATAAAAGAAAACATAAAAAAAACCAATCTGTCAGTGTGATGTTTGGCATTGCATTTCACTGGCCAGTGCCTCATAATTAGGAGAGTATGACGACAACCCTGTTAGCAAACAATTATTAATATGCTCATCGATAAGTCGAGATCTATATCGTGATTTTATTAAATTCATGTTTGAAAACAAAGATTCGCATAAATACGTTGACCCGAAAAATGATTTGATTTTATATGCCGCTTTTTTTAAAAATGGGAACCTTTCTTTGTCGACTATGTTCCATAAGTCCTCTGATATTAAGGATTTTAGCAAAATATCGTTCTTAAGGTTCAAAATTTC
>PVKE010037849.1:0-15825 GCA_004027555.1 Craseonycteris thonglongyai
CCCCAAGGTCTATACTTGATCTTTTGGTTATTGTTTTGTTCTGATATTGAGATGTAGTTCACATACCATACAAGTCACCCATTTAAAGTATATAACTCAATGGCTTTTAGTGTATTCAGAGTAGTGCAACTATTGCCACAATCAAAACAAACATTGAACCCATTAGTAGTCACCCCCTCTTTCCCCCAGCCTCCCTCCCCCATGCTTTAAGCAACCACTAAGTTACTTTCTATATCTATAGAGTTGCCCTTTTCTAGACATTTCAAATAAATGGAATCATAAAATATGTGGTCTTTTGTGACTGGTTTCTTTCACTAAGCATATTTTCAAGGTTTAACTACATTACAGCATGTATCAGTACTTCATTCTTTTTATTGCCAAATAATATTCTATTATATGTCTATACCACATCCCATTTATCCATTCATCAGCTGATAGATATTTAAGTTGTTTCTACTTTTTGGCTTTTATAAATAATGCAGTTATAGACATTTGTGTACAAGTTTTTGTATGGCCATATGTTTATATTTCTCTTGGGTATATACCTAAAAGTAGAATTTCTAGATCACATGGTAGTCCTGTTTTACAGGTCAGAAATGTGATCTTATCAGAACTCTTAAAGCACTACCTTAAGGTAACCAAATTCAAAAGAGATTGCTCTGTAAAACTAAAAGGTAATACAGCAATTGACAATGGGATTACAGATTTCAAGAGACCAGAATATTCATACTAGCTATTTGGGGAACACCTTTTTCAATATCATGTGTATGAGAAAATAAAAATTAATTTACTTAATTTTTAATTTAATACACCAACTCCCTGAAGCTTAGAGAGATTGGATCATTTGTTCCAGATTACATAGAAATTGGGTGAAAACAATGGAATTTGAATCACTTCTTTCTAGAACTGCCTCTCTTAAGTACTAGACTAGATACATACTCCTTGAACATCACCACATATTTCACTGCTCATTTGTTGAAAATAAGTTGAAAATATTGGGGAAAAGCTGGGATGGCTCAGTGGGTTAAGTGCTCACTTTGAAGCCCCGGGGACCAAGGATAGAGTCCCAGCCCTGGCCCATGTGGACCCATATGCTGAACTGGGGTGTGTCCCCAGTTCAATTCTTGCCAGGGCCTATGTGGGCGGCTCCTGGCCCAGTTCCTGCCCTATGCAGCCCTGTGCCCACCCGTGGAGTGAAACTATATGGAAAACTAGTGCTGTCAACTACGGAGACTGCTCTGGGCCCTCCCCCTTCTTTCTGTCTCTCTCTGTCTCTGTCAAAAACAGTAAAATAAATCTTAAAAAAAAAAAAAGAAGAAGAAGAAAAGAAAATATGGAAGCTTCCCATATTTTCATTCACAATTCCTTACTTCAGCAGGTAGCCACTTGAAATAATCATATATGACTCTCAGGAGCCTTACTCTCAAAAGGTGACCTGGTATCCAAATTCTGGAGGCACCTTAAGGTGGCTGTCTTTCTATTGACTTTTGTTCCTGGTCACATTTTCTGGCACACCTCCTTAAAAGCACAGTCAGCAGCATTCAAAGCAGTTCCTGGCTGCCTGCCCTGCAGGAACGTTTGATGATGTCTGTACTATTTTGAGATAAAAAGGGTTCAGCGTCCAGCAGTCCAGAAACATATTCTAAATCCCTCATTACATTTAACACAATGAAGACTGCTGAAGACTTGAGTTGTCTCCAGATACGCTATTGTAAACTGGTTCTCACTCCTTTTGGGGATGGGAGGCAGACCAGACAAGGGAGCTATTTACTGTGTGGTGACTAATCCCATGGTCATGTCTTCAGATGTTGCTAATCTTGGAATGACCAGATTTGCTCCAGATCTTTTCAGAAAACCAGAGGTGTACCATCTGTACTTTGCTGGTATTCACACACTAAATTACATAGCCATGATAAAATATTGTGAAATGAAGATTCAGCTTGAAAAGTTGTGTTAAATTTATATGTGACAACAGTTTTGTGGTTAAGTGAGAAAAAAAATTTTTTGCCTTTGAAATGCATACTAAAGAGTATCCGGGGGTGAAACTGAACAGTATGAGGTTTCCCCTAAATGAAGAGCCTTTGAGAAGCGGATAGAATTAAATATTTGATACATATAGACTTGACCTTTGAACAATGTGGGTGGTGGTTGTGGGGGCAGTTAGGGACGCCAGTCCCTATGCAGTGGAAAATCCATATACGACTTTAGACTTCCCCCAAAACTTAACTACTAATAGCCTGCCATTGACCAGAAGCCTTAACAATAACCTAAACTGTCAATTAACATAAATTTTGTGTTGTATATGTTATATACTGTATTCTTAAATAATGTAAGCTGAAGAAAAGAAAATGTTATTAAGCAAATCACAAGAAAAAGAAAACACATTAACAGTATTTACTGGAAAAAAATCATGTATAAGTAGATCTACACAGTTCAAAACTGTGCTGCTCAAGGGTCAATTGTAATTTAAAAGTGCATAATTAGTACTTCAATCATTGAGATTTGACTATGGATCTGATAAAAATTATTTACACTGAAGAGCACAGAAAACACTAAAGATAAACTATGAGGCAGAAATGTATCAAATGACATGTTTCATGAGGATAAGGGATACTTGAATACCAAAAGATCAAGTTAACATCACCAAATAACAAGATTCACTAGGGGGATGCCGGGATGGCTCAGTGGGTTAAGCGCTCACTTTGAAGCCCTGGGGACCGGGGATCGAATCCCAGCCCCAGCCCGCCCGTGAAGACCCATATGCTGAACTGGGGAGTGCCCCCAGTTCAGTTCTCTCTCTGTCTCTGTATCTCTCTCTCTCTCTCTCTCTCTCTGTCAAAAACAATAAATAAATTAAAAAAAAAAAAGATTCACGACTTTCAAGTCATAAAGACTGATGTATGGGCAATAAGCCATCCTTGCAAGAGAAGTTATTCTTATAATGGTTGTTTTTAATCTTTTGCTCTTGGCTACTGCCCTGGTTAGACTGAGGGTGAAGCTTTCAGGATCTCTGAAGTTGAATTTACAGTGACAAAGGGTGCAGATCGGTCTAAGGATTCATGCCTTTAAGAATAGTTTTTCTATATAATTTTTCATCATGCCAATTTGTTAGTTTTAAGAAGTTTTGGGGGTGTTCAACCCTGAGCTCTGTTTTTTTTCTGTCACTCAGTTATGTTATAGGTCAATTTTATTTGGGTTCAGAAGTATCTGATGGAAACCAAACAAAGTAAGCTCTCAACCATCCATCTACTTTATGTGTTATCCATTACCCCTTATTACTCAAACTGCTAACTCCCCTCTTAGCCATTCCCTTAAGGAAATGCAAGGACATAATTTTTTTAAAGTCAATTTCTACCCCTGCTTGAGAAATTCTACCAAAAGGAGATATAGGAGTAAAAAAAAAGAAAAAGAGAGTAAGGTAAGCCAGAGAAAATCATGGTGAGACAATCGTTTGAAGTGAAGTTTGGGGACTGTGTGTGGCTTTCCATTATTTAAATTCCACTTCTTATCAAAAACGAATGTAGTACCATTTGGCTTGTGTATGTTTAATAAATACCTAAAAATTTATTTAGCATCAATAGCTATTTCTGCTTGCCACTCAGTCACTTTGAATCATTGAGCATTAATTAACATTAAGGAAAACTAGGCATTCTTAAGCAACTGCTGACACCTGAAATACTAATAGGTTATAGCTACCAAATTCATGAACCAAAGATATTCTATATTTGTGTGGTGATTGTATTTTATAAAGCTAAAATTAAGACAAATGATCAGGTAATGAGAGAAAATACCTATCTTATTTTTAAGTTTTATTTTTATTGTTTTTGACAGAGAGAGAGAGAGAGAGAATGGGGAGGAGGGCCCAGAGCATTCTCCATAGTTGCACGTCATTAGTTTTCTACATAGTTTCATTCCACAGGTGGGCACAGAGCTGTGCAAGGAAGGAACCAGGCCGGGGGCATGGGTTTGCCCCAGTGAGAACTGAATTGAGGGCACACCCCAGTTCAGCATATGGGTCCACATGGGCCAGGGCTGGGATTCAATCCTTTGACCCTGTGGCTGCAATACAAGTGCTCAACCCGCTAAGCCATCCTGGCATCCCTATTTTATTATTTTTTAAGATTTATTTTACTGTTTTTGAGAGAAGGTGGGAGATTGACAGAGACACAGACAGAGAGAAAGAGAAGTGGGGGAGGGCCCAGAGAAGTCTCCATAGTTGTGCATCATTAGTTGTGACATGATTTTATTTCAAACAGGTAAATGGGGGGCTGTGCAGGGTGGGAACCAAACTGGGGGCCTTCCACATGGGAGGTGAGAACCTTCGCTGGCATCTCAGCGGTTACCATTTGTGCCACAGTCCAGCATATGGATTTGCATGGACCAGGGCTGGGATTTGATCCCCAGACCTCATGATTGCAAGGCAAGCCCTCAACCTGCTGAGCTATCCCAGCATCCCCAAGAGAAAATATTTTAAATGAGAGCATTTAACCACCATACACAGTTGACAAGTTAAAATAGTGTTTTCCCATTCTATACCCTGTTCATAATTGCTTTCATAGTTGTGTATTGACCAGCTGTGACCTTAATCAAACCCTTCCATTAGGATAGAAACCAAAACAAAGAACATGTATTAAAGAGGAAAAAAATCTGTACAAATAAATAGCGTAAAATAACTGGAAATCATGGTGCTTAGATATTAATTTTCTTGAACAATGTTAGGTCATTATTTTTAATACAATTTATTTTTTAGAACAGTTGTTAGGCCATTTTTAAAAACCAGTTTACATCTCTGGCACATCTGACTTGCAAGAACAAAAGAGAGAAAAACAATCCTGCTATATTCGGCTTTGGAAAGATTATACTGGGAGTACTGTGTACAATTTTGGTTTCCCTAGTTAAAGAGAGGTGTGCACAGCTTGGAAATAATCCCAAAAAATCAACCAAAACATTCAGAGGCTAGAAAATACACCATATGGAATTTATCTTCCAGATATATTCACACAAATCGGAAATAATGAATGTTCAAGTTTACTCATCATATTATTTGCAATGATAAAAGAGTGGAATCCACCTAAAAGTTCATCAATATGCAACTATTTACATGAATTAGAGTGGTTTATACAATGGAATTAACTAAAGCTGTAAACAAGATTGAGGAAACTCTTTATATTGTGTTAGGGAAAGGTCTCCAAGATGTATTGTGAAGTGAAATAAGTTCAGAGCAGTGTATGGAGTATGCTGGCATCATGTTAAAAAGTAAAAGAAAGGATAATATATACTATACTTACATTCGCCTGTGTGTGCATAAAAATAATCTCTAGAAATATACACAAGAAATCAATGTGGGTGATTACTTATAAAAGGTAGGTGGGAACCAGAGTGAATGGGAGAAGTAGGAGCAAAGAGACTCTTTATTCTATAGCTTTTTATACTTTTAGATTCTTGCAAATGTATAACTTATTTAAAAACTAAATAGAAAAAATAAGCAGCAATAATGAAAATAAACAATGTGAAAAATCGTGAGAGGGATGAAGTGTCTACATCTCCATAATCAGTGTAAATGACCATATGGTTAACTCTATTGCAAAGACAAACAATGAATGAATTGATTGTGCCATAATATATTTCACTCATGATTCAAAGACATGGCCCTCATTCACAGAAGAGAAGATTGAATTAGTAACTGATTTTTCCAAAATGATAAAGAATTAGTCAGTGAACAAATAACACAATTCACTATTCCCTAAACATAATCATGTTTATCAAGCACTTCACAGTTTGCAAACATCTTTCATGTATATTTTCCCATTTGATGCATCTTTGCCAGAACATTATGTGGCATATAGTACAGAAATTTCTATTTTTCATTTTATAAATACAAATGAGAAATAGAAATAAAGAGAAGATGAGCACTTGCAGATGGTCTCAACAAATAGGACAGGATATTTGCAACTGGAACTAGCTTGGAAAATGAGGAATAGAAGATCGCTTAGCTTGCTAAATCACTGGACCCCTTAGAAGGACTTACAGCTTTAATTTTTTTCTGCTTTTTGCCCAGAGCTACTGCTCAATTATTAATTTTTCTTTGTTCTGGTTCAGAGATTTAGCCAAATTTTTGACTTATTTCCTCATAGTGAAAGGCATAAAAAACCTTATTATCTTCCATCCATTCCATTTAAAATTTTAATGAAAGAATAATGGAAGAGAGCGTGTTAGAATACAGATCCCTGGCGTCTCTCTCCAAAGGCTCTGAGTCATTGAATCTTAGGTGGAGCCTAGGAATCTACTCCTTTTGTAAGCATGTAGCTATACTTATACAGGTGGCTTGAGCATTGTCCAAAATAATATACTCAACAAGTGACATAATTTGCAACTACTAATAGTAACTCTGGTAACTGATTAAAATCTGATCCTCGGGGAAAGCCGGGACGGCTCAGCGGGTTGAGCGCTCGCTTTGAGGCCATGAGGACCGAGGATCGAGTCCCGGCTCCGGCCCAGGCAGGACCCACGTGCTGAACTGCGGAGTTCCCACAGTTCGGTTCTCTGTCTCTGTCTCTGTCTCTCTCTCTATCTGTCAAAAAGTAAAATAGAAATAACTATGCACTGAAGACAAAAAGATAATTTCTCTCTATAAATGTGAAAAGATAAAAAAAAAAAAAAAATCTGATCCTCGGGGAAGCCGGGATGGCTCAGTGGGTTGGGCGCTCACTTTGCAGCCCTGGGGACCGAGGATCGAGTCCCGGCCCCGACCTGTGCGGACCCATGTGCTGAGCTGGTGAGTGCCCCTAGTTCAGTTCTCACCGGGGCGGGACCCCGGCCCAGTTCCTGCCCTGTGCAGCCCCGTGCCCACCTGTGGAATGAAACTATGTGGAAAAACCAATGATGTGCAACTATGGAGACTGTTCTGGGCCCTACCTCTTCTCTCTGTTTCTGACTCTGTATCTCTCTCGCTGTCAAAAACAATAAATAAATCTTTAAAAAAAAAAAAAATCTGATCCTCTTTCCAAGATCATGATTGTTACTGCAAAGTGGCAAAGGCTCGGAGCTGGAAGTGATGATTAATGTCCTGTGAGCTGAAGTAAAGCTGCAGTGACAACACACGGGGCTAATATTTGCTTAACATTCAGGAAAGAGTTACAAAATGAAAACTCATCAGAGTTATTTCCTTTCCTTCTGGAAAGCTAAAAGCATGAGATTAAACTCATCTTGGAGGGTCTGAACAAGTTACCTATTTGCCTCTGAGGAGAAGTTTAAGGGTTGACCATGTCTGTGAAAGGCCTAAGTGGTTTGAGATTTGGTTACCCTAGTGACTGACTGCCTTGCTTCCTCTGCAGCGCTGTAGTGATTTGATATCTAGTAGAGCCCATCAACGTACAGATTCCAGATTCCATCTAGAGAAGGAACTGAACCCTGTGTACATAGCTTCCTCCCCACTCCAATCCTGCTGAACCTTCTTCTAGTTTGGCTTCCTTCAGAATTAGGACCAGCACTTACCTTTCTTTAGCTGCTTTCTTCATAAGAGAGTATTTTGTACAAGCTGCTTTAAAGTGATTTAAAGTAGCTTAATGCCTTCAGCACACGTTTGTCATTGGCTTAAGGCTTTTATAGTTTTAAATAACTTTCTGCATGTTTTAACTTGGTACTCAGGCCCCAAGGCAATTATTGCAAAGGACATACTTTTATTAATCGAAATAATGAATACTTTATAAGTGTTCTAATAAAATGAGGTAATTTAAAGTTTAAATGGTATATTGACTCATTCTAGAATAGCCATAGAGCTCACTTCTGTAAAAGCCAAATGGAAAAATGCAGAGGAAAGATAAACCCAATGAAAAATTAAATAATGCTGCACCAGGTGAGATCACAGAGACCATGAAGAGAACCATAAGAAAAATCTCCTCATGAGTTTTGGAAAGGCATTTCATTTGGTAACTATTTTTCCGGGATTAAAAAAATGAACAGTTGTTAGCTCATTTTGTTGCCCTGTCGGTAAGAGCAGTGGTCCTCAACCAGGGACCGGTATCATGGAAGACAATTTTTCCACTGACAGGGAAAGTGCACTACAGTTTCTGTGCACTTTATTTCTATTATTACCTTGTAATATCTAATAATTATACAATCACCCCCTCAGCTCCACCTCAGATCAGGAGGCATTAGATTCACATAAGGAGCACACAACCTAGATCCCTCACATGCGCAGTTCACAGTAGCATTCACACTCCTGTGAGAATCTAATGCCGCAGCTGACCTAACAAGAGGTGGGGCTCAGGTGGTAATGCGAACAATGGGGAATGGCTGTAAATACAGATGAAGCTTCACTTGCTCACCTGCTGCTGGCCTCCTGTTATGTGGCCTGGTTCCTAACCTTGCAGTACCATGGCCCCTGTGTTGGGGACCCCTGAAGTAGAGCAGGTTCCATACAAAAATAAGGTCATTCTGAGCTATCATCACTTATTGACCTTATAGAGTCACTGATTATGTATGTATTGGCCAATTTCTCTACACTCTGCATCTATTAGTTGAACATTAGTCTGATATCTAAGGGACTAGGTAGATAGAGTGACTGGAAGTTTGTCTAAGGATGAAACTGGATTACCTATTACATTTGCCTCAACCTCTTTTAAACTCTCCTTCACAAATAAAATGACAAGGAGCCTTAGATGGGTGGATCTACTTCTGTCTCTTGGTAAGATCTTTATCTGAAAATCTTAAAACAGCTCAATGTTGTTGGCCAGGACAGAAGCCTAGTTACCTTGGTAGGAATAGCAGTCTCTAGGGAAGAGTGAAGAGGTCTCTCATTAGCTAGCTGTGTCTTCCTCATTCACGTATTACCCACAGTTTCCTCAATCCAGAGTTGCACGCACAGAATTTTTCTAGAGTTGGGAAGATGATAGTAGGCAATCTGGAAAGTGCAGGAAATGACCCTAGCTACTGCCATGTAATTCTAAACCAGCTCTATGCCACAGCTCTTTCGGAGACATGGCCCTATTCTATTCCTATGTTGTCCAACACAGAGGCTGTTGGGCACTGGGAAATGTGCCTAGTGTGAGTGAGAAACTGAATGTTAAATTTGGTTTAGTTTTAATAAATTTAAACTTAGCCACACAGAGCTGGTGGTTACCGTATTGGATGGTGTGGTTTTAGATGTTTGGGTGGCTTTTCCAGACATTAGAGTCCAAATCCAGATTTCTTGATTGAGTGAGTATTGAAACCTTAACCTTAACCAATTCCTAAGCCCAAACTAAAAGAAGTCAGTGGTTGAAAAGTGAAAGGGTGTTGAGGAAAAAAAAAAAAAATCCTTATCTATTATTGAGGTAGGAGGAGAAGATATATACAATTAATTCTAAACCTCATAGATAGAAAATATAAAAAAGAAAAATTTAGCTGATCATCTGAACATTGGGTATCTATACAATACCAAAAAATGATTTTGCTTTTTATTTTTTTCATACTGAATGGAGTTATTGGGCAGATGAATTTGGCATTATGTAACACAGTGCAATATAAATGAAAAATGAACACCAGGCTGGCCTAAAAGGATGTGGATTAAATTAAATATTTACACTCTACACAACAGAGCTTTTGTAAAGGGCAATTTTGTAAACCAGAAACTTCAATAAGAAAAAGGTGGTGGGAGTGGTTTTATTTTGTGTAAGACCTGCTGTTTGACACCTAAGCCAAAGGCAATCCAAGCCAGCTGCCAGCAGGTGCCTTAGGTATCACGAAATAAAATGATCTAGTTGGGTTTATCTGCATTTGTATGTATCAGGGACTAAAAAGATGGGAGGCACATATATCAATTAATGTTGATAGTGGTTATTTTAACTAGCTTTTTTGCTGTCATAACCTTTATTATTTCCATTTTTTCCAGATTTTTAGCACTGAGATGAATTTTTTATTTTTTTATTTTTAAAGAGAAAGGCATAGAGAATAATATAGTAAACGTTCATGTGCCTACCACCCAGATTGAACAGTTGTTCACAAATTGTTATATTTGCTTTGACTATTTCTTTAAAAGAAAAAAAAGAAATAAAACACTATAGCTATAGCTGAAGCCCCTTTGTACCCTTCCCAGTCCTGTTGTCCCTTTAAATATAAGTTTAATGCTAAACTTCCCACACATTTGAAGTACATTTCCTACATATCTATTACATATACTCATGGACAACATTTGGCACTGTTTTAGGTGTTCTAAAATTCATAATGTTTTCCAATGAAGACATACAAAAAGCCTATAGGTATATTAAAAGATGCTCAACATCATTAATCATCAGGAAAATGCAAGCCAAACTACAATGAGATATCACCCTACACCTGTTAGAATGACTATTATCAAAAAGACAAGAGATAACAAGTGTTGGTGAGACTGTGGAGAAAAGGAACCCTGTGCACTACAGGTGAGAATGTACATTGGTACCGTCACTATGAAAAACAGTATAAAGCTTCCATAAAAAATTAAAAATAGAACTACGATGTGATCCAGCAATTCTACTTCTGGGTATATGTGGGCTTTCTGGAAATAATTCAGCCATTGTCAATATAATAAGAACAGATATATGGCTGGGTACTTTCCAGACAGCCTCGTCTATCTAAAGAAAATAAAGTTAATATTTCAAAGAGATAGCTGCATCCCCATGTTCGTTGTAGCATTACTCACAAATAGTCAAGACAAGGAAGCAACCAAAGTATCCATTCATGGATGAAAAGGATCAAGAAAATGTGGTATACACGTATATACAATGGAATGTTTATACTGCCTTTTGTGACAACATGGATAGAACTTGAGAGCATTATTATGTTAAGTGAAACAAGTCAGATAGATAAGGACAAATACCGTGTGATCTCCCTTACATATGGAATCTAAAAAATCCTGAACTCAGAAAAGAGAGTAGAATGCTGGGGGATGGGGAAAATGGAATGTTGGTCAGTGGGTACAAACCTCTGGTTACAAGATAAATAAGTTCTGGGGATCTAATGTACACCATGGTGACTACAGTTAACAATACTGTACTGTATACTTGAAAGTTGCTGAAAAAGTAGATCTTAAATGTTCCCCCCTCCCTCAAAAAAAGGTAATTATAAGGTGATGGTGATGTTAACTAACCCTACTGTAGGGCTATATATTTCACAATATATAAGTATATCAAATCATCATTGTATATACCTTAACCTTATACAATGTTATATGTTAACTATATCTCAATAAGATTGGAAAAATAAAATCCACAATGAATGATTAATACATTGCATATATTTCTACAAATTATTTTTTTCATTCAACTTTATGTTTCTGAGAGATATTAAAACATACATACATGTCTTATTAATTGGGCACATTACTTTTTAAAAGGTGCTCCTTTAAAAGCTACCACCAAAATAATAATAAATAATATTTTGGTAGAATTGTATGGTCTATATTTTCATGTTACCTCATTTGAGCCTAACAACAACCTGAAAGGTAGATATTATAATTAATCTCATCTAACCAATAAAGAAACATATTCAAGAAGTTCAAGGGAAAACCAGGATGGCTCAGTGGGTAGAGCTCTCGCTTTGCATCGCCAGGGACTGAGGATCGAATCCCAGCCCAACCAGTGTGGATTCGTATGCTGAACTGGGGTGTGCTTCCCATGAAGGAGACCCCCAGCCCAGTTCCTGCCCTGTGTGGCCTCCACCCACCTGTGTGGAACAAAATCATGTTGGAAACTGATGATGTAAAACTATGGAGACTGCTCTGGGGCCTCCCCCTTCTCTCTGTCTCTCTCTCTGTCTCTCTCTCTGTCTCTGTCAAAAACAATAAATAAATCTTAAAAAAAAAAAATTCAAGGAGTTCCCCAAGGCTAAATAGGTAATGAGTCGTAAACTGAACTCAAACTTGGGCCATTGCAAGCAGGAATTTCCCTCCCATGGAGCCTTGGGAAGTTCAAGCCCTGGATTCTTGTTTAGCTCTGTGTAGACTGGTAGGCAGAATTTTCGCTTGCTGACCAAGGAAAGGTAAGAACTGAGAAATAAGTAAGGGAAAAGAAAAATAGAGCAAGTGAGAAAAGTAGTCATTTCGGTCAGGAATGTAGCGTCAATAAATTTTGCCCTGGATGTCCATCTTGTGGAAAAGACCAAAGTTTATGAAGACTGAGAAGAGAAGCAGCTTCGATATCAGTCTACTGCATTTTGCAGTGCCCCAGTTAGAAATCCTAGGGTTGGAGGGTGGGGCTAAAGGCAACTCTTCATTTCCCTGAGAGCAATGCTTCCCAAACTGTAGGATGTTCCAAAGACATTTTTAGATATTCCAGTAAGGCCTTAATTGAATGGAAGAGTGTGAAAATGAGATCTTTTTAAGTTGTTTTAATCCTTCTCTACCTGATGTATTGAGCAGCCTGAATCAAGTGGAGTACAAACACGGCATGTTTTATTTTTTTCCTTCTGCCATGCTCAATTGAATCCTCATTATTTTGGGAAAAAAGAGAAAGGGGGCAAATGTCTCTTTCCTAAGTGATGTCTGATCCTCTCCTGGATGCATTGTCTCTCTGGCTAAAACTTAATATTGGTGTCCCCTCGTCCCAGGCATCCAAATTCTGATTCTCACATTAGTGTGCTAGTGAGTCCTTCACTGGGCCCTGCATAGTTTCCTGACAACAGTCAGGCCTGATGATTTCCCCAGCTCCCTCTCCAGGCCTCTGCTTTCATGGACTGACAGAGACATAATGAAGTATAAGGTAGCAGGAGCAAGCTCAGCTGCCTCCTGATAAGCCCTAAGAAGGTATGACCTCAATTGTTTTCAACTCTGTATAGATAGATGGTGGGGGCACAAAAAACCTTCTTTATTCTTAGCCTGGGCTCTCAGCCACTGCTTCTGATTACATCAAAGAGAAATTCTCTGTGGGTGCTAGTATGCTGAAGTCACCTTTCTTACATTTTTAGGTTCCTTTTTCAAGCAGTGGGAGAGAGAGAGAAAGAAAGAGAGAGAAAGAGAGAGAGAGAGCGAGAGAGAGCCTGCTTCAGGCAAAAACATCTGGCAAAACTAAAATCATTTGGTATTCCTGTGTTTCTTTTTCACAGTATATTTTATTTATGACAAATGATACTAGTTTTCCATTTACCACAGTGATATACAGTTTTATTTTTAAATAAACTTACATAAGTTTTTAAAAAGTAATTTTGTTTAAAGAAAAATACCTGGTTGATAATTGTACAGATGGTAAGTAGATATGAAAAAAGTAGTAAAGTGGCATTTGAAAGACTGAAGTTAGAAAAGAGACTGAAATCGAGCTAAGGCATATAATGTGTTTCAAGTAGCTTACCAATAAAGGCTTATTAAATGTTAATAATTCATTATATTATTGAGTGTGTACTACATGCCTGGTAGGTTTTATTAAAACAGCTTTATTGAGGTATAATTTGTATACCAGTATATAACTTCTACTGGTTTAAGTGTGCATTCAATGATTTTTAGTAAATTTACAGAGTAATACATCCATCACCACATCCAATTTAGAGCATTTCCCTCACCCTAGCAAGGTCCCCCAGCCCTGCTCACTGGAACAAATTTAGGTCTTCAAAGATTTATCTTCTCTAACTTTGCCTTTCCTCATGTAAATGGACTTATACAATATGCAACTTTTTAATTTTTCTGGTCTGGCTTCTTTCACTTAGCATATTGTTTTCGCAGTTTAGTCATGAATAACGCTGCTCTGAACACTCACACACTTGTCTTTGTGTGAACATATGTTTTCATTTCTCTTGGGTAGAGGCTTAGGAGTAGAATTGCCGGGCTGTATGGTAAATTTAGGTTTAACTTTAGAAAAGAGAATTCCACACAGTTCTCCAAAGAGGCGGCAGCACTTTGCATTCCTCCCAGGCACGTGTGAGAGTGCCGGGTGTTGTACATACACTCTTTTGCATCGATATGTGTGTCTATCTAGTAACAACTCTTTCCTAGGTGGGAAAGCTGGAGCTGAAAGGGGCTAACTGAAGTGCAGGAGGTCACACAGCCTTAACAAAGCCAGTATTCAACTGTATCTGATTCCAAATCCCAGTCTTTTCTTCTGAGGGTCTAGGCTGTGTACTTCGTGTTTGTTTTCTTCAGCAGAGGTGGGGAAGGTGCTGAGGTAGCTTTTCTTTTGGCCCAGGAACTGGAGCCGAAGCCACACAGGTATGAAGGTGAGTAATGGAGCCGAGTAATGGAGCCTCGGGCCAGGGAAGGAGGGCTGGTTTTTTTTTGCCACCTATTCCTGGATACCAAGCCCCAGAAATGATTTACATGACTAACTTATTTCTTTAAGTTTAGTATGAAACTTCAGTCCTGCTTCGTGATGACACAGCAGATGAGCAAGCTGGGATGTACAAAGAGGTCCCCATCGCTGTGGACTATGGTGATTGTCTGGTAACTGCTTGGCAGGCCACAGAACAGGGAAAGGAGATTTCTGCTTTCCTCTTGTTTATGAGTCAACAAGTAGTTAGCTACTGAAATCACATCCGCTAACAAGTCTAGACAACTGCTGGCTAAGTTGTTCCCATTGCCTTGTTTCTTATGGTTGGTCAAAGCATAAACAGCAGGGTATATAAACTGATTACATAAAGGCATAGGAGACAACATCGTCAAATTGAAAAGATCAAGCAAGAATTGTTGCTTTTTGTCATTTTAATTCCAGTAGAATATTAATGAAAGTCTCTCTTTTCTTATTCATATCTTTCTAGATCACCGCCGAGGGCATCCTGTTAGGGTAAACAAGCAAGGAGTTTGACATTTTCTTTCATTCATTCTTTACACAGGGGCGTGTCTTGTTCAGCTTTGTGTTCCCTGCAGTGCTTGGCTTGTTTTCTGGCAACATCAGACCATCATCTCTCACCTGGACCCTTGCAATCAATCTCCCAGTAGTCACCCTGCATCCGTATCTCCTCCGTGCAGTCCCTTTTCCACACTGTCTCCTGAATTATCTTTCTAAAACACATTTTTTTATTCAAATAGAAATGATGACATTTTATTATTTGATTAGATGCCTGGTGTTGCAAATATGGCAAAGGTAGCCCCCTCTATGTCTGTACTTTGGAAGATGTCCACTGATTTATGATATGTCCAAAAGAAAATGAAAAAAAAAATTTTTTTCAGACCATCTATTGCTGTGGGAAAAATTCCATGTTCTTTAGCAAGATATAAAAGACCATTTGTAACCTGGTTCAGCAACCTGTAGTTTGATTTCCCACTGTTCTCTTCCCCTCTCTGTTCTATCTGAAAAGGCCATTTATTTATACTCCTCATGTTTTCTAGCACCTGTGGCCTGAATCTAAAGGAGTGTTCAATAAACACTTGTTGGTAAATTGATAGTGTTTTTTTTAAAAGATTTATTTTATTGTTTTTGACAAAGAGACAGACAGAGAGAGACAGAGAGAAGGGGGAGGGCCCAGAGCAGTCTCTATAGTTGTGTTATCAGTTTTTGACATGGTTTCATTCCACACAGGTGGGTAGGGGGCCATGCAGGGCGGGAACTGGACAGGGGCCGCCTGCATGGGAGGCACGCCTCCAAGAGATGGGGGTCGAACCAGGGGCCTCCCACATGGGAAGCTTGTCCTGATGAGAACTGTACTGGGGGCCACACCCAGTTCAGCATATGGGTCCACAGGGGCTCTGGCCTGGTTTCAATCTTTGGATTCAGGGGCTGCAAAGCAAGTGCTTGACCCACTGAACCATCTCAGCATCCCCTAACTCAGGGATTCCCAACCCCGTGCCCACAGGCGCCATGGCGCCCGCGGCCCGATTTGTGCGCGCCCGCCATGATTTGACGGCATCAGAAGTTTTTCATAAACACTAAGTAACACTATCATTTATTT
>PVKE010037850.1:0-15709 GCA_004027555.1 Craseonycteris thonglongyai
AGGAAGGAAGGAAGGAAGGAAGGAAGGAAGGAAAGAGAAAGAGAGAGAGAGAAAGAAAGAAAGAAAGAAAGAAAGAAAGAAAGAAAGAAAGAAAGAAAGAAAGAAAGAAAAAGAAATGCAGCACTGATGCAGGCTATAATATGGATAAACCTTTCGCTAAATGAAATAAACCAGTCACAAAAGACAACATATTGTATGATTCCAATCTGTATAAAATGTCTAAAACTGGCAAATCTATGGTGACAGAAAGATTAGTGGAGGCCAGGGACAAGGTGGGATGAAAAATAAAGGTGTGACTATTAATAGGCATAGAGTTTTTATGGGGAGGGGGAGTTGACAATGTTCTAAAATGAATTGTGGTGATGGTTGTACAACCCCATGGGTGAACTAAACACCAGTACAATATAAATTATAGATAGGTGCATTATATAGTATATGAATCCTATCTCAAGAAAACTTATATTTTTTTCATTGTGAATTGATTTTGAAGATGATGAATAAGTTGAATCGTTTTTTCATATTTACTGACTTTTCATTTTTATCCTACTGTTCATGGTTTTTTAGTCTGGCTGTTTTGTTTTGTTTTTTTAATAATGTAAAGATCAACTCAGAGTCCACATTAACAAGTATTTTGTAAGTATATGATGTTCTTGAAGTTGGTGCAAAATACTGCAGGTGGCATGCCTGAAGTCAAAAGAGCAGGCCAGATGTAACAATGCTGACATCTCCTAACAGGTTTCTAAAAGTCTAGCAAGTTGAATTGATTTTATTTCTAACAGAGTAAACACAGCATGGGAAGGCAGCACAATGAGAACACTCGTTCAATCTTCAGTACCATACTAGGTGGTCTACAAATACGATCCTGTGTAATCCACCATGCCCGTTTACAAAGAAGAGAGGGCAAGTGCTCCATGGTAACAGCCAGCTGTTGCAAATGGGATTTGAACTGACTTCTCTCTATCTCCAAAGTGCTCATCCATCTTCAGTGCCCTCTGAAGAGTATTGATCACATATGCATGACCAATAATAGGAAGCTGTGCCAATGCCCTTGGAACTTCTGTGTTTCAGGCCTCTAAGTGTGGAACCATACTGAGCAGCCTCTAGCATTAAGAAGTTGGAGTTATCAGAAACTACATTTCCTCTATTGCCCCCAACAAAGCCATGCAGAGAAATTTACCAACAAAAACAAAATTTGACTGTCCCTGTGGTGAATTTTGAGATTCCCTGAATCCTAGAGATTGCACTGGTACTTGTCTGCTCAGCCCAAGCCCTGATTCAGAATGTAGCAGTAATAGGTCAGGTGTCACAGAGACCAGGAAATGTCAAAATCACAAAATGATTGACAAACAGCCATCAAAAGAGCTAATAAATACTATACTTGGGAAATTAATTTGTAGATGCCATAGGACTAGTTTATACATCTAGTTATACATAGTGTCTTACAAGTATCAAATTTTGTATTTGAAAAGGACCTTAGAATTTATCTATTCAAACCTCTTACATTAGAGCTGCAGAAACTGAGATCCTGACATTTTAATTAACTACTTTACTTAGAAAAATCTCAATGAAGGGAAGACAGCATTTCTGCTGATTCCAAATTCCTAGATTTGTTGCACTTTCACCTCACTCTGAAAAACCCCAAGGTCCGTTTTCAGTGAAAAAAAAAAACAACCTTTAAAAACAGTAAATTTAATATTCTCTAGCTCTCTGCTCTGTCCACAGAATTGTTTATCTCAAACTCGCTTTAGTCATGAAGACTGAAAGAGAATATGATTCTCAACACTGCTCATGTTTTGAAGTCACATGTCCTCAGGTTGCTAAAAATTTCTAGTCTGTGAAACACAAATGAAATGGCAGGATGCTATTTTTGATCGATCGACAACAAGAGCAAGGAAGCAGATATATATCCATTGGCAAAATCTTATGCTGATAATGAGAAATTGCTGGTGATGAGATCTATCAATGTTACCACCTTGCACCAAGGAAGATTGCACTTTTCCAATTGATTAAGAAGAGAATGCTTTCCTTTGGCCTCCACTTTCTAATGTTCCAACATTAGACATGTAATTTATTTTAAAATTAATTGTAAATGTAACTGTATTGTAAGTATGATTACAAAGAAGAGTTAAAAAACCTGCACATGGAGGTCAGAAAACACTTATTTTTTATCGTCGTCCATTTTAACTATGTTTACCTTCACTTGGAATTTAATTGTGTTAATATAATTTAATTTTTAAAATAAATGGGTATGTTCAGAAATTTATATGAATTGCTTTCTCAAGTAGATAAGGTATTACATGGGACAAACCTAGTTCAATAACTGTAAATATATTTTTTGATCCTCATGTATAATCTAGGACAATAGAATGGATTGCTCTAAAAGACAGAAAGTGTTCACTTAACTTAAAAAAAAATATTTCACATATATTTTGGTATCTGCCAACTTTGTGCCACAGTAACAGGCAATTCAAGATAAGAACGTTTAAAATGCTAAAGTCTGCGGCATGTTTACATAGCAATGTAGCATTCTGCTTCACTGCTTGTATAATGGAATTAACGGTCAGATGTAAAAATAAATATTTAATCTATATATGTCTCTAACATATTTATACAATATTGTTAAACAATGTATATTTATATTTAATATATTTAATTAATCATTAATTGAATAATTAATTAATATATTTAATAATTAAGTATTTGAGCATAGAATGCTATTGGAATCAATTGGAAAGTTCAAAATAGAATTGTGTGTAGATATATAGATATATAGATATTGAAATAAAGATATATTATATATACAGACTGTCCAGAAAGTATCCATCCATGTAACCATTCTCATTATATTGACAGCAGCTGGATTTTTTTCTGGACAGCCCTAGTACATCTCAAACAAAAAGCTGACACCTTCTTTTTTCCCATTTAATTAATTTCTTGGTCATTTGTTTTCATAATCATGTAGAAACTAATAGTGTGTGAACAAGAATGCATACTTATTTTATACAGCCAAAAAACAACTTATAATGCTCGTTTTATTTTAACTCCGCTTTTATTGTCCCTCATTTTCTACTCCTAGACTCCTAGACTTCAGTGTTCTTATGTTCATTTTTCCCAAGTTGAATTTGTTTTACCCTTTAAGTTCATGACATGGTTTGCTGACATAGTGAAATGTGATTTACAGCACAATAACCAGCCAACTGGAGAACATATTATCTGGAGACCGGGAAAGCAAGCAGTAAAAAATGTCAGGATCCACTAAAAATAGAAGTTTTCATACTTTCAGTTTAGTCATCTACGTTTGGCATAGAAAATCTCTTTTTTCGGCTCATTGTGGGCTTCCCCCCTCCCCTCTTTTTTTAAAGCATAGTAGAAGAAATAATTCAACACAAATGTTATTTTTTTTTAACTGGTTTTCTTAGCCCATCAAATTTCAGGATATGAACATGGTTAAAAACCATTTCAAATTGCTATGCCAGGAGAAACGACTCTTACCTAATTATATACCAAAGACTATAAAGCAACTCTGTGTCATTGACAATTCTTTGGTCTACTGATAGCAACTCACAGTGATGTTTTCTGTTTCCCATTTTTCATTCACACTGACGCTCACTTTCTTTGACTTTTTAGGCCCACCACACATTCACACATGTGCACATATGCACATGCACTTTAAATTGTTGAATATATTCTCCTCCAAGTGGACTTTTTTCATTAGACTGAAACATTTCATGTCATATTGATCTATGGTGCTTTTTAAAGCTAACGTAAAGCCTCTTTACGTGACATATTGGTGACCAAACCACTTCATCTCAGAATGCCAGCATTTTTACAAGATCACAACTAATGAGTTGGTTTCCAGCACGGTGTCATGAAGCTCAGTTCCCAGAACCAAATCATATCTGTCAGTTCTCTTCACTGAAGCACACATCTTCTCTATTGGTAGAATGTCATGCAGTGACCAGCACTGTGCAAGATGACACAGCTCGTATCAGGACACCTCTGTCATTCTCCCCTCAATGATTGCACAATGTGAAGAAAGGATGTTGTCACCTGCCAATTCTGTCAAATTCTGTCCTCTCGTGCTTCACACCAATCGGTTGTACATTCTCTTGGGAAGTCGAGACTGTGAAAAGCTGTCTTGGGGCTCCAATCTGACTGCCCTCTCCTGCCTCAGAGGAGGGCAGCGCTATTCATCTTCACAAGTGAATGGAGAAACGTTGGAGGTGTGATGGGAAATCATTTCTGCAGGGAGGAAAGTTTCCTAGGCTGTGTCAATTCATCGTTAACTCAGTAAATATGGTGACTCGTCTCTAGATGTATCAAATGTCTCATTCCTCTCAGTGTCACTTCCTGAGACATTAAATGGCCAAGCAAGGGCCATTGAAACTTGCTCAGCATGCAATCCAAGGCTGGCTAGATTAAATGCCACAAAGAAACCAGTAACGGTACAGCTTGGTCTATTTCAGCTACAGTGCTGCCCTAACAGCCTCGGCTTACAGTTCTGATTGAAAAATTTATATTTGGATCATTTTCCAGAAAAAGGCTAGAATACAACACACCAATTACGTTTGTCTTTGAAAAACATTAGTCCAATATTTTTTAAAACTATACAGTTTACAATGATAAGCTATTAAAGATTCCTGCATCTCCCTCACAGACTTTGAAGTACTCAATAGAGCCATCCGAGCTCCTAAATCGCATTCAAGAAATGCTGGCAATATCATTTTTTCCATCAAAGATTGTATCACTAACCTCTTCAAGCCACCACACTTCCTCCCTGTGTTTTTCAGCCAGGACTATTACTACTCTGTCACATTTGCTCCATTAAGGGTCATTATCTTGAAATTTTCAAAAGGTACCGGTATGTTATTGGTGTTGTTAGAATTCAGTGTTAGGGTAAGGCTATGAAATTATGATAATAATAAGGAGTATACAACAGTTGTCCAGGAAAAATCCAGCCATTATCAATATAACAAGTATGGTTCTGTGGCTGGATACTTTCTGTCAGCCCTCATATATTTGGTCTTTCCCCCCTGTTGTCTGACACAGAGCTAAGACGCTTGGAATTTCCTACAGGTATCTTTTGTTATGTTAATGAAGTGACCTTTACAAAGCTGCTGGGGATGGGAGCTTGTTGCCAGGGAAACCAACCAGGATGTGCTTGGAACTTTCAGTCTGGTAACTTCCCACCCCTCAACTCCTGACCTCCAGAAAAGGGAGAAGGGCTGGAGATTGAGTTCCATCACCAATCACAAATGATTTAGCCTAGCATTTGTCATTAGGTGTCATTACCTATCCTACCTAGGTAATGAAACTTCCATAAAAAACCAAAAGGGCAGGGCTTAGGGGAGCCTCCAGGTTGAACAAGTAGAATTGTGGGGAGTGTCACATGTGGACAAGGCATGGAAGCTTCTTACCCCTTCTCCATGCCTTGCCTTGTGCATCTCTTCCATCTGGCTATTCCTGGGTTATATCTCTTTAAAACAAATTTGTGATGCAGTAAGTAAAATGTTTCTCTCAGTTCTGTGAGCCACCACAGGAAATTAATGAAATCCAAGGAGGGGGTTGTTGGAACCTCCAGTTCTACCCGATCAGGCACAGGTGAGAAGCTGGACTTGCAAGTGGCATCTGAATGGGCAGCTAGGGTGTGGCAACTTTGCAGGACTCAGCCCTTAACCTGTGGAATCTGATAAATTGAATTGAATTGAATTGAATCTCGAGCTGTTGTCTAAGACTTGCTTGATGGTGTGTAGACCACCCCCCTGACCCCCAACCCCTCCACAATCACATGCATAAACCTCAGAGTGGGGCACAGAATCAGAGATGCACCTCAAGGGGAGAATTTGAGACCCAAAGATTGTGAGCTTTGCTATATGGGCATGTGAGTAGTGGAGGAAGAATATAAGGGTGGTGGAAGGGCCTAGGAGAAAGCAAAATATGGGTGGACATAAAAACAATCTGCGCTCACCACCCAGAGTCAGCTCTCTTTCTATCACCATATATTTCATGCTCCCATCCCCTCCTACTCTCCCACCCACTCAATGCAATACACAGACAATGTAATGTAGAGTTGTAGACCTGGAACCTATGTAATTTTTACATACCAACCAATGTCACCACAATAAATTTAACAATAAAAAGAAAAAACAATCTGTGATGAATGGCCAATATTTCCTCCAATTATTTTTAAATTAAATAAAACTCCTAAAGTCCAAGCCCTACACAATATACGCCCACTTATTCCACACTTGGTAATCGTAGCAATACCAAATTGCTTTCACATTCTCTCAGTGTTGACTCTCAGTTACTCACCTAGGGCCTCAGAAGCGCGTCACAGGCTGACTACCTCACCTCACCAGTGACACCAGCAGCCACTTCCTGTTGGCCTGCAGGCGTAATAGAGCCGGCAGGATTTTAGGATCTGAGCTTTCAGGCTTTTCAAGGGTGATGGTCCCCAGAGAACAAGCTCTTTGTTCTAGGTTGGCTGTATTTCAGTTCTGCAGCTGCTCTGGTCATCTGGAGAGCCCTGGAATGCTGATTCTCAGAGGAGAAATGCCTTTCCCATTCTTTGCTAAACTTTCTAGAGATCTCTGGAGCCTGAGGTTGTATTCTCACCTCCTGGCTAGTAGCAGCTTCCTAAAAAATGTATTTTGTCTGTCCGCAGCTGGTTTCACTGCTTGGAGAAGCTCAACTTCTATCTCTAGGCTTTCGAACATGCTAAAATCCCCATTTTGTGTGGAATAAGATAATGGCCATTATGATCTTAGTCCTTCCCTCTCCCTTCATGCATTAGATGTATTCCCGGGCTTGTTCCCAGGCCCACTTTGATCCTTCTGATCACTCTGGGTTTTCAGTCTGAGAAAAGCAATCTATTGTGGACCCCGAGAAGAAAGATTCATTTGATGTGAACCCTAAGGAGGAATTTGTCTGCTGAGATGGTCAACTGAGGGCCCAAATTTAATATCAACAAAAATAAGAGTCTGGTGGCCATTTACTGATAGGGTTTTCTCAAGCACTCTGTATACCAGAAACCTCAGACTGAACTCTCTTCCCACACTATGCTCTGCCTGTTTGCACCTTGAGTTAACCACTGCAGGGAAGCACTGGTTTTGTCTTTCAACCAATGGAATGCGACCTACCCCGTCCAATCAGAACTTCTCTGTAAAAAATGAATCAGAATGCACAATGCCAACCAATCCGCATTGTGTGATTAGGGGAAAAAAAAACCAACTAGGAACTGGGCAGGGACTTTCTGCTTAAAAGGTGGCCTCCCCTTTGTCTCAGAGGAGCACACTTTTCATTTTCCACAAGAATCTGTGTTTCCCCAGTTTACTGCTTCACGTAAATAAAGTCTTTCCATCTTTTAATGCTCTTTTGGGAAGTTTTGGTTTGCACTATCCACGGCTCATCAAGAATTTAGGTGATGTGCATATATACCCAGACACATCAACACTGTCCTTCCCCAGTCCAAAATGAATTTCACTCCAAACTGCAGGCCGCTAACTCCTGCCACCCAGATCAGGCTTGATACAAAAATCTGACATCAACACCCTCCCCACACATTCAGGAATACTGCCGTGCCCTCAGGGCAGAGCTTTGCCCCCCACCCCCACCCCCATACACACACACACACACACACACACACACACATCCCTTCAGGTCAGGAGGGAAGATGCAAGATTTATGGACTGCCAGTGGAATTTTTCCTGATGCTTGGTGACTGGCTAGACAGAAGCAAGGGAGATTTATTTTCTGACTGGACCTCATCTGTGCAAGCTTAGTCATCTGCAGCCCAGCTAATTAGAAAGGTCAGTGGCACCTTTTACACAAAGCAGAGAGGCAGACCTCAGCCAAACTGCAAACGAGCACATTACCCATGAGGGGCCTCACTGAAGCAGTGGGCGGACTGAGTCCTGCTCACGCCTGGTGGCGAACTTTTGTGAGACATTTCATAAGGCACAGCAGTGAATGCTACCGCCGGAGAGGTCACTGTCAGCAGCTTCTGGGCAAAATTAATAGCAGCGTGGATGGTATCATGTTTCATAGTTCTGTAGAAGGAGATAGTTACAGAGTGACTCAAGGACAATTGTAAGAATTAGAAAGAAAAAAAAATGAAGTACAAAATATTCTCTGCCCAATAGCAGACCATAGCTGGGCACACCGAAGCCACAAAATGTCACCTACTTTATTCCAGTAGGGCAGTGGGAGGCACCATATTTCTTACGCATTTGGTATGTGCCAAACACTATTAAGATGACTGTCTGTATGATAGAAGTAATATAATATTGTCCTCTTCTTATAGTTGACAAAGCAGAGATTGAGAGAAACTGTTTACTTTCAGAAAACCTGGAACCCATGTGTATCTGAAACCAAAGCCCACCATGCAGGTACCAATTACCACAGCAAAGCAGAGAGCAGAAATTAGATCACTATATATACCCCTGCTACCTCAATCTTACAACTGTATCAAAATTAAATAATAGTGTGAATTCTTATTACATTGGTTTATAATTAAAGCACTAGAACAGTGCCTAGCCATGTCTATTAAATATACAAAATAGAAATAACATAAGACACTTAAACTTATAGTATATAAGTACACAGATACAAATCCATTTGTTCTATTATATGATCCAAAGAGATGTTATCTGAACAGCTCTATGAGATTTTATTCCATTAGATTACATTCCAAGGCAAGAACTGCAAGTACACTCAGAGCCTCAGCACATTTTTTTTTTATAAGAAAACTTGAAAAAAAAAGTGGAATTTCTCTAGAACATATCAGGATTTGAGAACAACAGGAAATTAGGCCACAGTGGAGGTTGGAATATTTTATGAAACCCTTTGTTACTGAAGTGACCATAGTTCTATCTATAATAGGAAGCTCTACCGAAAATATCCCAATCCATTTGAGCTACAGATTCAGAGTTCTGCCTTCCATCCCCGGGGGTGAATCTGACATATTCCCAAGGACAAATAGCCACCGTAGGTGTGAATAAGAACCTTCTAAGAATTCATGTTTGTGAACTTGCAGATTCTTAGATCTGTTCTCGCAGAACTCCTGCTCCAGCAGGCCTGAGGTAGGGCTTAGAGGTGTTCATTTTCACACAGATCAGTTTCTAATACAGGTGATTTAATGTGTATGGATTGAGAAGAGTGTTATTCTGGATGATCCTTCATTCCACGTTGAAACAAGTCCCTTTAATTCATGCTTATTATGTCCAAGGAGGGCTATCACAAGGCTTTCTAGCTGAGTCTAAGGTGTTTGAGGTTTCCCCAGATACTTCAATGGCTAGAGCATCACTTAAACTGAACCAAGTCTACATATGTCAAATCCCTAGGACAAACTTCATGAGACCGCCTTTACAGGCAAGATTGTTGAAATTCTGTTCAGATACAAATTTGCTGCCTTTTATCTGCACAGATTTATTACATTTAAGACCATCTTTGATGACCTCACAATATCTGCCATGATTAACACTTAAATATATTGGAAATAGTAGCAGTTTAGGGTAAGATAAAGGGGAAAAGGGGAACATGCCATAATTTATTGGTATTTTTGCAACATTTGAATCATCTGAACTTTAGCTCTATCTTTGGATTCAGACATATCTAGAAGTCTTTGACTTCTTAGTAATAAATCATTTAGCCATAACTTTCAAACTTTATCATTGCAATTAAAACTTAAGTCTTAATGGATGGTAATGGGTTCCTTTTTTTAGGTAGCTTGTTATTTTCACAAGGCCTTTTGTATAAAGAAGGCCTTAAAAATCTAAAGGAATAACTCTAAGGTTAACAACTGCAGGCACTATAATAAGATAGGAGGAAAGATATTGGGGAGGAGGGCAAGTGGTCTTGAAACTGCTAAAAATAAATAATTCTGCATTGGCAACTACTGTCCCCAATTAATAGAATAAACCCTTGCTTTAACACAGGGTTTACCACGTGGTCCAATTGCAGCAACGATAGCTTTAACCATCTCTAAGGTAAAGCACAGAAGTATGGTTCATATTGAAAAAAGAGCTATCAGGAGATAAAGCATAAACCCATCTCAAATAGGCAAAATTTTTAATCTCATCATAACTTTAGGACACTTTCAGGTGGCAGCAAGTTTGCACACCCACTGTGGGAACCACTGTACTACATCCACATATACATGTGCTATACTTGCAAATAATGTGCTTGTAAATAGAGGGTCCAGCATCTCAATATTTTCATTTCCTACCCTCTGCTCAATACTGGAAGGGAAAGCCCTCCAATCTGCCCCATATTGTAAAGGAAGTGAGCAAGTATCAAAAGCAGTTCCCACATCTCCACACAGATCATGCATATGACTATAAGTCATATCCATTTAAAAAAACAAAACTTAGAGCATAATGTGGAATGAAAGAAGCCAGTATGGAAAGGCTGCCTACTATATGATTCCAACTATATGACACTTTGGAAAAGACAAAACTAGAAAGACAATCAGAGGGTCTGTGGCTCCCAGAGCCCGGGGCACAAGGGAAAACCAATGAATGTGTGGAGCACAGGAGCTTTGTAGGGTGGTGAGTTTGTTCTGTTTGAAACTATGATGATGGATAGAAGACATCGTACATTTGTCAGAACCCTATGGGGGAACAAAAATACATCTTCTAAGAGAAAATACATTTTCCCTTCTAAGATCTTCTGACTGCACTAATAATCAGACAAATTAATGAGAGAAAATGGCCACATCTGTTACATATGTATGTATGATAGTGCCATAAAAATACGGGAACCAAAGACAGATTGAACAGTTAAGGCTTCTATGCCATCTTGGGCTTAGGAGAAAGGGAAGTAGGGGAAGTGGTTTGGAACTTCAAAGGTCAAGAAGAAAATTCACATGGAGACAGAAACACAAATCTTTGGTAAATCAATGTTTGTTGGGCCACCTTTAACAGTGGGACACACAAAGAACTTTGCTAAGTTCCTCCCTGCCTATCGTACTTTGTTTGTATTAAACTATATTTGTCTATAATGCTATCTTCCTTCTTGAAGCAGGTCTTCTACCTACATTCTTTTAGGCTGTTAGGAGGAATGGCAAAGGTTCTTTTTGGTTTTCTGTTTCTTAGAAATAGCCAGCTTATAATCAATATCCCAAAAGGCAAGTTTTGGGATAGCAAACTCTGCTTCTCCTCAACCCAGAGAGCTATACAATGTAAAGACTGGATCCCAATGTAAGCCACGCCCTATTGTTAATAATAATGTATTCATGTTGGTTCAGTAATTGTAACAAAAGAAGCACAATAATGCAAGACATTAATAATAGGGAAGATGGGAGAGTGGGAGTGGAGTAGGTATACAGAACTCTACGTATTATTTGCTCAATTATTTTGTAATTATAAAACTGGACTTTTTAAAAAGCCAAAACAAAAGAAAATCCAACCATACAAAAGAAATGACTGCAAGAAAGTACATTCGTACTTACTGATGGTAGGTGGTGTGGGAAGCACCCAGCTAAGAATTTCAAATATCGCCTCATGGAATCCTGACAACACTGCTTGACGGTGGAGGGAACTGAGAATAAGGGGACACAGCCAACCAGGGTCACCAGGTTTCAAACTCAGGTCCAGGCTGTCCCCAAAGCCCATATGTTCATCAACTGTGGGGACTGGCTTCAATACACGTGACCTGTAGTTGCCTTTGCCCGTATACAAAACAGGTGGGTAACTATGGAGTTTAATCAATAACTAGAAGCCGAAATGATCAGACTATTATAACGCAGAATCAGATGAAAAGATCTGCATCATCAAGCGGCACAAACGCTGATAACACAGGGGCACACACAGCGAAACAAACAGGGCCTCCAGGCGCATGGGATGGTGGACACTGTGCTCAACGGCTGCAGCACAAAATCGTACCTCGGTCACTGACGTCACTTTCCAGGCCCAAGATGGAGCCATTCCGCTAACAGAAACTTAGCTAATTGATGTTTCCTTGTAAATGCTGCCGTTCATCAGAAGCATAGTATTTCCACCCTCTCAGCCAGTCCCCAGTCCCCAGATCACCAGCCAAAACCCGGCCTTCTTACCCCAAACAAGGTTGAATATAGGGCCCTAGCCAATCGGTCTTTCCTATTTTTTTCTTTCTTGTTCTTTATTTCTACCCTAGAAAAGCTTCCTGTCTTCTGTCCCATACTGCAGTTGTCTGAAAAGAGACTGTCTGCTTCTTGAAGTGGTAAACACAGTTTGTTTAATAATCACCTGTTGCCTTTAGCACTTACCATTTAGGGGAAGAAAAAAAAGTGCAACTCATTGCCAAGATCATTTAATTTTACATAAACATGCTATATGAGGCTGAATTAAGCAAATCTGATTGGTTTCAATGTGAAAGTAAAATATTAAAACTGTTCTTGGAGTTGTTTCTAAACAGAACTTGTCTCTTAATCCAAATGTAACAGAAATGTATATGATGAGAAGTATTTAATACATTTTTCACACATTAAGAATTCTATGTTTTGTAGAATTTGACATTTTCAGTGACTGGGAATTATTATATTTTGTAAATGGAAATATCACTACTAAAAACAGAATGCTATTATCAATATACTCAAGTGATACAAAAATAATAATGAAAGCAAGGTATTTCATAGAGAATTTTGGGGGTAAAGTTAAAGTTATAATTCGAGAGTTATCTGGGGTAAATGCTGAAGCTGCAAGCACTACTGGGTTAATTATTAAATAAATAAATAAATCATGATAACAATGATATATGCATATAAATGACAATGTTTTGCTTTAAAATCAAACTGTTTTTTAATAACAACAAAAAGACCAGGAAAAAAAGAGAAAGAAATTGGGAACCATCACAGATTAAAAGAGACTTAAGGGGCTCATTAGCCAATTGCAATGTAAGGCTCATAAGGATCTTTATTTAAAGGAACAAAACTATGGTGGACAAATAAGGGCCACATACTAAACCTGACAAGTACAGAGGTGGGTCTTACAAACCTAGAGACCAAAGTAACCAAACAGGATGATCTGAAAGTAAAAATTTCTAACCGAAAGTGGATCATGGTGGCTAGGCATGTCCTAGGCCTGCAGCTTCCTTGACAAAGGTCAGTCTTTTTTTTTATTTTTTTTTTTTATTGTTAAATTTAATGGGGTGACATTGGTTGGCAACAATTAGTTTCCAGATGTACAAGTCCACATCACATCATTCGTGCATTGTATTATGTGCCCACCACCCAGAATCAGCTCCCCTTCCATCACCATATATCTGGTGCCCACTCCCCCCTCACCCCACAACTCTCCCTCCCCCCTCCTCCTCCCTCTCCAGGTAAACAGCAAACCATTGAGTGTGTCCATAATGTTGGTGCCCTCTCCCACTTCTCCTCCCTCTCTCCCTCCCCCCTCCTCCCCTTCCCTCAGGCAATCACCAAGCTATTGAGTGTGTCCATAGGTCTCTGTGTCTTTGTTACTTTCAGTTTTATATTCCACCTATAAGTGAGGTCATATTTTTCCGGATTCTTTCAGTCTGACTTATTTCACTTAATAAGATGGTCTCTAGGTCCATCCATGTTGCCACAAATACAAAGGTCTGTCTTTATCTTTGAAATTGCCTGTGGTCTTTATGTATCTAAGACAACATACCTTTGAAATGTCGGAGTAATTTCTTTTCAGAACCCTCAAAAGCACAACCAGAGGCACCAGAGCCGACCACAGAAGCACTCATTGTTACCTTGTTACCCACAGACCAACTCCATGTGCTGTAAATGTTCATTATTAACTATCCCGTGCCCACCAATGTAGAAGCCTGTGTCTCTCCGTTTCACTTTTTATCCAGTTCTACTGATCTCCCTGCTTTGCTTCCTCCCACCTCTCTAATCTACCACCAATGGGTTTCATGTAACCCTCCTTACATCGCCTCCTTTGATTCTAATGTATAAAATAAGATGCAAAGATACCATTCCCTGGAGCATTTTCTTAATCTATTGAGATTTTGCTTCCCAGCAAATATCATCAGTTGGGCTCAAATAAATTCTTACAAGACTTTTTCTTAGGCTGATGTTCTTTCGTCAACACAACTAAGATAAACCTAATCAAAATGAGATATTATGCCTGGGGGTTGCTTCAAAACAGTTTGAAAAGGAATAGAGTGGGTACAGGTCTAATTAAAGTTGGCTGTGAACTGATAATCATATAATTGGAAGTGCATGCTGGGTACATGGGATTCACTACACTATTCTCTCACTCTCTTTGGATATCTTTGAAATTTTCCATGATAAATGGTTTTTTCTTAAGTGTATTATCCAGCATTAGTTCTAGTGCTAATCTAAGCTTGTGCCTTATTTGCATTCAATAAGTATGGACATAAGTATTAATGATAAAAATAATCATTGACATTAAAACATATGAGAATCACATACAATCATTTTCACTCTGACTGTTTTAAAAACCGTGCCCTTTCACTTCTGTGAACGTTAATGAAACAGCCCACATCAATCTTCACTGCTTCTGTTGTCTGTCTCTGTCCAGGGTCTCTTTCATTTTCTTCAAACACTTGTGCCCAGAAAAGGGCATCCTGACAGAAGGAAAAATCCAAGGGACACTGTTATACCTGTTGGTGTTTCCCTCTTAAGAGAGGGTCAGAATGAATTCAGGGCAGCTTGTGACTGCTCTGAATATGGTTGTGAGTCTCCTTTACTCCTGGGCATCAGCATCACTCACTGCCACAGACACCCAGCATTGAAGTTGGGTGATACAGAGCATCTGAAGAGAGTCATTATCATCCCCCCTGAGTTTGGACGGTAGTTCTTCACTTGTGGTACCCAGAAAGAATGCCTCCACATAGGAGGTGTATAAAGCAAGTGCGGTTCTATCTCCTTCCCAAACAAAGAAGGAAAACCCTTGTCTAGCCACAAGGAGTTCCTGGCCTGGGGCTGGTGGGAAACAGGAGAAAACTGTAAATTCCATTTGCCCAGAAGCAAAAGTACAAGCCAAAATCATGAAGCACCTTCATGGAATCCAGCTTTAGAGCCTGCTACATTCTTCTGTTGCAAAAAATTTCTTGACAGTAATTCCCTGGGCTGGCCCAGAGGTGGGATGATCCCAGCTGTCTAGAGCCCACACCACGGGTCTCCTTGGATTAAAAAGTGTCGTTCTGTGTTATATATAGCACATACGAATAAATGTGCAGCATGTTCTGTTTTCAGAGGTGGGAAGAGGTACCGTGCTTACCTCTTCCCCTCTTTCCCTCAAGGAATCCCTCATTTCGAAGAAGGAAATTTCAGCAGACAAGTTAAATAAACGTTTCAACTTTGGTTGTTTTATTCAGCCAGCTGTGAAGGCATTCTTTTTAAACTCTTGTCATTTACTTGTGCAGTTTTGGCTTTGGGTGTTCAAAACATTCCAAATGCCTGCATTCATTTGCCTTTGCACTAGTTTTTAAAGGTGTCTGGGGAATTTCACTAAGCCCAGTGATTTAGAATTCTGAAGGTCAAAAACTATACCACTGCATACTTAAACGGTGACCCTGTGAGGTACAAACGTGCAAATTAGCAAGGGCATATTTTTTATGATGCTGTTGCAAAATATTCTACTGAATTCCAGGAGGAACAGGTACTGATCTCAGCCTGTACACTGACAAATTATTTGACATTAGGCAAACTATCAAGGTCCTAGGAGCCTCTATAAAATAAAGAATGCAGATTAGATGACCATTGATGGTCATTCAAAACCTCAAATTT
>PVKE010037851.1:0-15710 GCA_004027555.1 Craseonycteris thonglongyai
CTCTGTTTGAATTGTGAATAAAAGGAAAAACTTGGTGTAAGTCAGGGCTTGTTGCTCCCGGACGAAACCGGGGTGGCAGCCCAGATTCGAATCTGCTAAATAAAATCTCCCTCACCAATTGGCAGAAGAGGGTCTGATTCCACCAAATTTTCTGTGTCGTGGCTGTCTGTCTCGCGGGTGATCTCATTCGGCACAACAACAATACTCTCCAAATTATTTCTTAAATTTAAGGCAACTTGAATTTATCAATAGGTTTTGTAAAATGATATCTGTAAGCTCACTCTATAATTATAAATATCAATAGAGTTTGTAAAATAATATTTGATAAGCTAACTCTATAAGTAATTTGAAAGCAAGTAAATATAAAAGAAAAAGTAAGGTTTTTTTTATATTTAAGTAGAAAACTTTGGGGGAAAAGGCAGCAGATTCTGCTACGAGCCCTTTGAATGAATATGTATATATATATATACACACACACACATATATACATATATACATATACATGTGTATATGTGTATATATATATACACACACATATATATATATACATGGATATATATATATATTTTTTTTTTTAAGCTTAGTAATTAAAACACCATTGTATTGGTTCAGGAAAACATGGATAAATGAAACAGTGGAAAGAATCCAGAAACAGACTCATACATGCATGGAAATTTCTTTCATAATTATAGTAGAATTTTAGATCAATCAACAAATTGTATTAGAAGATTATCTGTCCATTTTAAAAATAAACAATTAGATGACCACCTCACATGATTCATAAAAATAAATTACAGGTTAAATTAAAGAGTTAATAGTTAAAAATAAAAGTGTTAGAAGTAAATAAAGGAGAACATACAGGCAACATTCTTGAACAAGACATAAAATGTGAAAGCTGTAAAGGGAAAAATGGGTACATTTGACTAAATCAAAATTTATAACCTGTGTCAAAAGAAATCATAGCAAAAGCCCAGAGCTGGGAAAATATATTTACAATGTATACAGAATAAAGAGTAATGATATTGAAAATATGTAAAGAATTTCTATGAAGCAATAAAAAACAAACAACCCAATAAAACTTAGTCTAAGGATAGGAACAGGCAACTTACAGAAAAAAAACAATTACTTTTAAAATATTCTCAGAAGAGAATCAAGTATATGTTCTTCAATCATAGGCATGAGCCATGTAAGGGACTTCTGCCTGGTCTGTCAATGACTGATGCCAACTAAACAGTGCATGAGTCTTAGCGATCTTTACATTGAATGAGCTGCTTCTGTGGCCAGATTAATTTGTACTCCCCACTTACCTGTAAACATGCTACCTGTTACCCCCATAACAGTCTCCTTAAAGGCATGGGCTACTCTCTCATATGCCTAAGCTGCCCTGACCCTCCCAGCTGAGCTGAATGCTTATCAAGGGTCTGTTGTGTCTGCTTCCAAACCTATGTCGTGCAAGTTGTACTTAATATTTTAAATGTAAATTAATGAAATATTATGAAAATTGATGAAATATTAGTGAGAGGAAGAGTTTTAAGAAAAATAAGTTAATTCTTTGGAAAACTTAATGAAGGTAAGTCACTAAAAATATCAAATCAAAAGAAGGAAAGATAGAACAAGACTGGCTAGAATTACAAAAATCTAGTGTCTACACTCAGATAGTATCACAAGTGTCTTTAAGTTTTTGTAGCACTTTAATGAAACGTTGAGTCTTGGGGAATACAGTATTGATGTGATTTATACAAGAAAAAACAATGGTGAATAGTGGACTAATACTCTAAGAAAGATTTAAAAATTATGAAGTTCATTTG
This sequence comes from Craseonycteris thonglongyai, assembly GCA_004027555.1. NCBI lineage: Eukaryota > Metazoa > Chordata > Mammalia > Chiroptera > Craseonycteridae > Craseonycteris > Craseonycteris thonglongyai. Next base: position 1,809 of record PVKE010037851.1, read on the forward strand.
TGAGGATCCAATCATAAATGTTAAACATGATTGCACTAAAAGATTTGAAAAATAAAGTAATAAGAATAAATTTACATTGATAGACCTACCATCCGAAGATTAAACCACAGTTAGCATTTTAGTGCATTTGTTATTATAATTATGAATATTTGTACCATATATACAATATTATACAGTAATTATTTACTTACCATTAATATATATAGTTTTATCATGAATAGTTCACAAAATTATAATTTTAATGGCTTCCTAATATTTTATCACATAACTGTATTATAATTTTCTTACTCAACCTAGTGTCAGACATTTAGGGAGTTTCTATTTTTTCAAATTAGCAATCATTGCGAATAATGATTTTCAAAAATACTTTAAGATAGTTTCTTTGAAGTAGAATTAAAAAATCAATGAAAAATAACAACTACAGAGTTTTTTTATGATAATAAAAATAATTTCTATCCTTTTAGAAAGTGTATAAAATATATAGACAAATATAAAGAAAGACAGGCATGCATAATACTTTGATTGATGTATTTTCTAATATTTATTTATTTATTTATTTATTTTTCAAATACCCAATGTAGTCTTATTAACTGTAGCTTCCAGTGACTTATTTATAACTGGACCTTTGTATCTTTTGATTTAATAATTTTTAAAATCATTGAAAAACATAATCCTAATAAAAAATAGTCTTGTAACCCATTTTGAAATCTAACTTGGCATTGTATTTTGCTTATCATTACATTTAATTGACAATATCATTATAAAGTGCATATTAACATTTTTATGAACATATCACTGTTAATTTAACCACTCATCTATTAATGGATATTTAAGAGAATATTTCTATTTTTTGAAAATATAAATAACAATGAAATGAACATCTTTACCAACACCACATTTACTTTCTTAGGTTAGCTTCCTAGAGATAAAATAACCTGTGAAAGGCTATTCATGGTTTTATATATGTTGCCAAGTTGTTTTCCCGAAAGGAGTGAATAATATACACTTTCAACAACAACCAGTGCATGATTACATGTCTGTAAAATGAAGGTAGTAACCAGCTTAATTATATAGAGAGAACTAGTCACACCTGAAACTATTTATGCAAATATCCTAATTCCTTAGGGACCTTCCTGGGTGTTGGATTTACAACTGGAACCTCCTAGGGACCTGTGCTTTGGTATTTAAAAAGTCAATTTATATTAACATTGGGTAAGGGCTGATTTGGAGAAAAATGCCAACAATACCAGTTTCCTTCACATGGGTATTTATCTTTTCAGTTCATCTATCATTGTAGATGATCTTGGCTAAACCGTCTGGCTGAAGTTTAAAGGCCCCGATGGGTCACTGTCATCCACCTGTAGGATTCTCTGACTGCTTCAGTATTGATTTATCCATTTTGGAATTCCTTCTCATTGATTTATTAGGCCTATACATCTTCTGGTGCCCAACTTCTGTCTATAAAAGGTGGCTGAAAGAAATGTTTCACTATCATGCCTTTTATAATTCACTGACATTCATTTACTGACTCCCTTATTTGTCCAGTGTCAGTACATTCTAGTGCTAATGGGAATTAGAGTCTGGCCTTGGTCTTTGTGCATTTCTGGCCCTGTTAAACACAATATATAAATGTTAATAAAATATTATTATCCAACTGTGACCAGAAGAGAGAACGTTGTGAGCAATGCAGGTTCCATGTCTCTTAAAAAAAAAAAAAAAAAGGAAGAACAGGAATAGAAAATGGGTTCATACAAGAGAGAAGTAGACTGCATTCCTCAAAAGCACTTATCATAAGAAACATTCCAAGTTGTCTTTGCTAAAATAATAGAAAGTTTGGGATAGGGGAAGGGGTCCCAGAGGATACATAGGTTAAGACACAGTGACTATATTCATAGTCATGACAGGGAGTTGCAGGAAAATCTAAGCAGTGACAGAATTCTAAAATCACTTAGCTCCAGTACAAAAAATCAGAGTGATAGCTTGAAAAAGAAAATTGAAAGTCTGAGGGCTCTTCATTTATATTGACTGCTCTTCAGTCTATATATTCAGTCATCACCTTAAATGCAGTAATGATTCTCTTAGTTAGTTACCAACATGAGGAAGTGGAGTCCACGCACACTGAATTTAAATTTAGCCTTTAGAAACTGTATGATTTTGGGCAACTGATTTGTCCTCCTTCTTCAGTTTCCAAATGTCTGAAATGAGAAAAAGTATAACGATCTTGAACATTGGGAAATGCACCCAAGTTGTTTTGTATCCCAAAGCCCAGACTTTCATTGGGTGGCCCAGGAGTGAGTGCTCAGTCGTTAATAGTCAAATGTGATTCTGGCCCCTGCTGTCCTGTCTCCTTGTTGCTAAGCGTAGGCTTTTTTGCTGTTACCATTTGGGTTTTTCTCCCTACCTTTGCCTAGACTAGTGCCTGGAGAAATGTGGGGGGAAAGGTTACAGCTGAGAAGACAATTTATGTGTGAAGAGAGCTGATATCAATGATGGGGACTCCCCTCCCTGAGCTGGGTTAGAAGAATAACAAAAGGTCTTTCTTGTCCCTTGGGCTGGGGAGTCTACAGGAACCAGAGCATCCTGTGACTGCATGTTGCCCAAGTGGCCTGCAGGCCACCACTACACAAAATTGTATGTATTCTTACTCTGAAGCTCTGTAACACAATCCTTCTGCTGGGATTCCCTGGGTGAAGCCAACTCTTCTAATTCTTCTTTCACCTCCGGAGGCAAGACTTGCTTAATGCTTCTTCTGACTGGAATTTATGTGCTGCCAAAATATAAAGAGGCTGAGAAATGTTAAGTCTGAGAAAGCTTCCAGGTTCTCCCAGAGGGTGGGAGTTCTGAAACCAGTCCACACCCGTCGTATTTGTAGGTGTCAGAGTTTTTCCACATAGGTTCAAGTCATACAGGGCCTTTCCCAGGAATCTGTGTCATTTTTTTTTTTCAGAATTTCCTGAGCAATCTGGTGGCCTCAGCAGGCTAAACAAAGAACAAAAGAGCCAGGCTGTTTCCTTGACACACCTGCCTGAGCTGGGGCCAGCACCCTTGTCCTTTTGCATGCACCTCTCTGCAAGATGGAACAGTCATGTGCCTCACCAAGGATCACACTACAGTGCTTTAAAATCATTCAGCAAGATAAAAATCTCAGATTGCATCTGATTTTCATTGCAGCCAATTAAACACAGAGTGCTAGCCCACATGGCCCTGGGCATGGAAGGGCAGTCAGTACCCCCTTTAGGTTTAGGTTTAGGTAAGAGGCTCCTTCTCCTGCTTTGGCCACACCTACTCAGATCATGCTCCGCCCTCTAGACTGTGTTCCAGGTACTACAGTTCCCAGCATCGTCCACTCAAGTGGCTGTGAGTTAACTTTCAGGACCTTCTTCCTGGGGGTGAAATGTAGCACTGTTGTTCTCACCCTGGGTTGTTCGTGAAGGGCTGTTTCTACATATATACCCGTGGTTGCTCACAGTGAGAATCTCAACAGGAATGGGAAGATAAGGGGGACAGGCCACAGGCTGGGGGCCAGGGGCTGGGACCAGCTCTCTGCCTATTTCCACATTCTGGCTGGAACTTTAGAAGCCTGAAAATACTACACTGGTAACTCCTTCCAAGTCGTTGTGAAGGGGCCCTGTGAAAGTAAGAGAATGCAATGGATTCTTTTAAATGATCTTTAGGTTGACTTGTAACTTCTTTATTGATTGATATTTAAATAGTTCGATACATGGTATGTGCACTTCCATTTGTACCCACAAATGTAAAGAGAAAAGGGAGGTTACTACAAGTCACATAAAAAGTTAAAGCAGTGGTTTTCAGACTCTACTGTATACAAGAATTACCTGAGATGTTTGTTAAAAATCTCATTCCAGGTCAAAACCCTCCAGATGCTCAAGCTCAGCCTGAGTTGGGGCTCAAGAAAATGCATTTTTACTAATTTTACATGGGTTTTCATAGTGGCTGTCCAATGACCACTCTTGGAGAGTCACAGAGCTCCCTGGTGGACTCAATGATTTCAATGACAAAACTCACCCGAGAGAAACTGCCTAAGAGCACTTCTGAAGCATAATCTGAGCAGAGTAAAAAACTGACTTTTACACAAAACCAGAATTCAAATATCGGCAGGAGTGTTGTCCCCTACACAGCCATTCTCCTTGGAGGTTAGTCACTTATCTTAAGCAGGCAGCTATAGCTCACAACATAGTGACACTGATATTTGAAAATTGCCTTTGGAGGTGGATTATGGGCCACGTCAGAAAGCCAATCTCATTATTTCACATCACAGTATGCTCTTGACAAAAAAACAGCCTTACCCAGAAGGATGATGCATATTACTTAGCAGATTTACTTCCGATGTTTTCCAAGTCAAATATGTAATAAAGAAAGATTTATTATATAAACACACCTGTTTATTTCAGCCTGCTTCTGAAACTGTACTACAGTGACAGTGAAGAAAGGGAGAAAAAGGCATAAATCTGCAAAGACAAAGAAAGTGAGAGAGAAGGTTCAGGAGGAAACAGGAATCAACATTTAGAAAACTAGAAAACAGATGGAGAAGTAGTCATGAACTTGACCACCCAGGAAGGCTGAAAGCTAAGCCTGTCATGAGGAGAGCTCAGAGGCTGGTTGTACCTGGGAACTTTGCCTCAGAAATGACAGGCAGCAAGCAACTCAGGGGTCAGGAGTACTGGATGAAGGTGATAAAAAGGATTTGTTAAAAAATTCTTTCAGGAGCATTTATGCTTACTCTTTTCTAAAGTTTTAGGTCTTTCTTTTGAGGGAATCCCCTACTATATGTGATCTTTATTGAGTCAATGCCCATCTCTTTATCTCCCATTGTGAAATCTAAAGGGGTCCGGTTCTCCTTTTTTTTTCTACTGAATAATAGGGGCAGGAGTGGAGGATGTGGCCTGAGACTTCAATTCAACAAAATGGGACATACTCTCCTAGGACTTTGAATCCTCATTAGGTGGGGTAAAGGAATGTGGAGTGAGTTGCAGGTGAGGTGATTGCAGTGGCAATGGAGTGAAGGTGAAGAGCCCAGACTCTTCTGCTTGGGCTCCCAGCCCGCTTGCTTCTTGCCTGTCTGGAAGCCATTCATCAGGTATTGGAGCCACCAATAGCCTTTCAACTGATTTCCATTATGCAAGAGGTTGTCACATCTCTTTGCTCTTGCTTCCAGCCCATATATCTGTTACATCAGGAGATACCACAGAGGAAGAACTGGTAGGATTAGGTAACAGACTGAAAGAGAGACAGCATGGATGATTCCTTGAGGTGGTCTGAAATGGATGGTTTGCCATCGGCAGAAATGGAAAAAATAAAGTAGTATTAGTTTGGAGGAAGATAAATTAGTACTTTGGCATGTTGCTGGATTAAGTTAAATACCCTGTGAGTAGCTGATAAAGGAGAACTATAGAGAAGCAAGATGAAGAGATGAGCATGTACACTTGGAAGCAATAAGCACATGTAACAACATTTGCAAGAACAGGTGTAACCCTACAGAGGGAATTATAGAGGGGGGGGAGGGGAAGTAGAATTCTAAGATATAAGCCTTCCTAGAAAGATGCAACATGATGAGGATACCATATTTATTTTAGAAAGGAAGAAGTAAGGACTCAGAGAAAACTGAATATATAGATGCCTATTATGTTTCAATGCTTTGCTCTAATATAAATGTTGAATGTTATGGAAAGTCTCAATCTGCTAGGTAATAGCATTTGTCTTGATGTGAGGAAAGAGAATGACTTTGGATGCAAGTAACAAGAAGCACTGACTAATTGGTTTGAGCAATAGAGGACTGCATTACCTCAGGAACAAGAAGTGCAGAGGGAAGGGTGATGTCCAGGTGTAGTAGGTCAGGGCTTCCACTCTGCTTCTCTGAGGTTCCATTGAGTTCAACCTCCTCTGTGTGTTGATTGGCTTCCTTCATAGTGGCAAGAAGGCCACATTAGTTGCAGATGTGACAGTGAGCAAAAAAGGTTCACTCACTGTGCCTCTTGAAACCGAGGGAGCATTTCCCAGAAAGCTCTCTATGTAACTTTCCCTCATTGGCCAAAATTGTGTCACATGCCCATGCCTACACCTCAGTTGACTTTTTTTTAGACCATTCAAGAGTCACCTTGTGGGGCTGGGCCAGCCTGCCTCCAGCACATGACCAGGTAAGAGTCATAAAATCAACATCATCTGCTCCATGGTGGGAGGCTAATGCTGTACATTAAAATTCAATGATTAATTTAGCTTAATGTTTTCACTTGGACGTAATTTTAGGATAGACTGCAAATTTTTATGGAACATAAAAAGATCCATATCACACAATTCCAATTTGAACAATGCCTACGCCATTGTTTTTTAGCCACTGCTTACCTCATTTGAGATTTTCTTTTTCTTCTGTCCGTATCTTTGCCTACTGAAGTTTCTCAAAAACCACATGTAGCACAAAAGCTAACCCTTCTGAACTCCTATTTTGTCCACCAGTGATTTGTAAACATCAGGATGACATTGACCATGGATGCCTGGGTCTGAAATAATTTTTAAAATATCAATGGTCAAGGAGGTGGAAATCAGTTCAAACCCAACTGGAGCATTTAGCTCTCTTATTGCTGCATCCTTTTAGGCCTTTTCTAGCTTATAAATATTAATTTAAAGACTACCAACAAGGACAATAAGTGGATTTAGACATAAAACTTCCTGTCAGGGGTGATTTATACCCAATAACGGGAGAGCAGGATAGAGAAAGCCTGCTTCACCCAGTTTATGATAGATGGTGAAATAGTACCATCAAAATAAAAAGGCTTTCAGTCTGTCATCAGCCATGTGGGTGTCTCCCTTCTTAATAAGCAGTATGCTAGAATTGTATTGTTTGATTTTATCAGTGCCTGGGACTGTTGAAGGAAAGTTCTACGGCATTGCTAATTGAACTTGTACAGATCTATGTGCTGGAGAGAGATTATTAGGACTTAAAAGATAATAGTACCAGCAAGAAAACTAAAACTGCGTTTACCACTTATATTTCTACCCTTTTACATCTTGTGATGAACTAAGAATTTGTTTGAAAGAAGGTCTGTCCTTAAGAGACAATGCAAGAATAATCAGATACCAGAGAACTCTTACCTTATTCAGCCCTGAACTATAGGGGGCCTATCCATGTAAGTTTGAAAGTGACATTTTAATAAAACTGCTCTCTAGGTAAAAGGTTAACAACTGACACTTGTAGATGATCTCTGTCAGGGCACATTTCTCCATGGGTCTTCCACATGTCTATATAGCTTGAGAGTAGAGACACTTGGACAATCTTTTCACATTGTCTGTGTAGTAAGCAGCGTGGAAGAGAGAATTGGAGTCTCCCTCAATAGCAAAGGGCAGGTTTGTAGCTCAGAGTTCTTCTCCCATAATGTAACTCACTGTGGGCACAGGGGCCACTTAGCCATCTTCATAGTGCCTGTAGGAACTGATGTAGATGCTGTTGTTCTGCCTACAGCTTTTACCATAAGTACAGTCCCTTGTCTCTGACCCAAGAGTCTCTCATCTTCTTGTAGCATCCCAAAGCAGGCGAACTTGTTGGCTTACAGATAGGTGAAATTGCAGACCTTTTACTGCTCATAAGAGTCACCAGTAGTGTGGATGTAGAAAAGCAATTTGCCTAATTTTTTTAAACAAATAGGAGATTAGCATCTACTTAAAGCATAACGTCACTATTTTCTGAAATTTGCACATCTGAGAGAGTACAGTTTTCTTTTGGCTATGACCAAGGCGAACCTAGTATCATGATGGTTGTTGGGGAGGGTTATTGAGGAAACTCTTCCTATCTTGAATTTCTGGGGGGAAAACAATCCTCAGTCTTCTGATTAAAAAAACAAACAAACAAGATGAACTAAATGATCATGTGACCAGTTAATGTCCCTTCCAGCTCTTTAATTCTCAGGTTTACTTTAAGAAATAATTATGGTAAATAGAAACACTAATAAAGTAATATATCTACAAACTTAGAAATACATGTTTACCAGGTAGCATATAACTCAAGAATACTTTTAAGATTTATTTTATTGTTTTTGACAAAGACAGAGAGAGACAGAGACAGACAGACAGAGACAGAGAGAAGGGGGAGGGCCCAGAGCAGTCTCCATAGTTGTATGTCATCAGTTTTCAACATGGTTTTGTTCCACACAGGTGGGCAGGGGCTGGGCAAGGCAGGAACTGGTCTGGGGGCCATCCCGCATGGTAAGCACGCCCCCTCAAGCTAGGGGCCAAATCGGGAGGCAAGAACTGAACTGGGGGCCTCCTGCATGGGAAGCACACCACAGTTCAGCATATGGGTTTGCACAGGCCATGGCCAGGATTCGATCCTCAGCCCCCAGGGCTGCAAAGCAAATGCTTAACCCACTGAGCCATCCCAGCTTCCCCAAGAATACTTTTAAAACAAGTTCCTGAAATATATGTACCTTCTAGCTAGGTAGGGCTAAGATCTTTAGCAATGTCTTCTTCCTTCCTCTTCCTTTCCATGATTTCTTTTTTTTTTTTAAATATATTTTTATTTATTTATTTATTTATTTATTTAGACAGAGAGAGAGATACAGAGACAGAGACAGAGAGAGAACTGAACTGAGGGAGCTCTCAGCTCAGCATATGGTTCCGCACGGGCCGGGGCCAGGATTCGATCCCTGGTCCCCGGCGCTGCCAAGTGAGCGCTTAACCCACTGAGCCATCCTGGCTTCCCCTGATTTCTTTACTTACTTTTGCAAAGCACTATTAAAGTGCGAGTGAATGGAGGAACAAGAGATAAAACAATTCATACTCTCAATGTAGTTGACTGAATAATAGCTAGGATGTGCACACACAAAATGAAATGAGTGAAGGGGGAAGAAGGTAGAGGTGCCAGGTGAGGGCTCAGCATGTTCATGACTGGCCTGAGGATTTTAAATGGGAACATCTACGTATATATGAAACACATTACTTGAAAATTCAATTTTAGTATCTGGTCAGTGTGGTGGGGTTGAGGGCCAAGATATAGGAGGTAAATTCTTTGTGTCTAGATGACTAGGAAAAAAAAATAATAAATTTGGATACAGCCGATTTTATGTCTATTGGAAGTTACCTGACCCTATTTGTTTAACTCTTATAACTGCCAACATTAATACAATCTAAAATTTTTTTACAGATTTATTTTATTGTTTCTGACAGACAGAGACAGAAAGAGACAGAGAGAAGGGGGAGGGCCCAGAGCCGTCTGCATAGTTGTACATCATTGGTTTTCCACATGGTTTCATTCTACACAGGTGGTCTGGGGTCACACAGGGCAGGAACTGGTCAGGGGTCCTCCCATATGGCAGGTACACCCCCTCGAGCCCAGAGCCAAACCAGGGGATGAGAACTGAACTGGGGGCCTCCTGCATGGGAAGCACATCCAGTTCAGCATATAGGTCTGCACGGCTGGACACAGGATTTGATCCTTGGTCCCCGGGGCTGCAAAGTGAACACTTAACTCAATGAGCCATCCTGGTTTCCCCAACACAATGTAAATTAAAAAAAAAAAAAAAGATATAGATATATAGATATATATATCTTTTTTTTTTTTTTTTTTACTGACTTGGTTGTTTTATAAAAGTATAACTTCCCTCTTGCTTCTCACTGTCTAATGTTGACTTTGTCCTAAGATACAATGAGGTTATTAGGATATAATATATTCAGCCCATGAAGAACTTTCTATCGCCTTGTGACTGATTATCCGGCCCCATTAAAAAAGCTGGAGGTCACAGTAAGGAATATAGGAACCAGTATGCCCATTCTTCCTGTGTCCCTACATAAATAGAGTAGTTTCCATCTTCTCTTTTACTGTCTTGTACTCTCCTTTCCTTGCTAGCAGAAGGACAGATAATGCTCTTAACTGAGTTTCTTCCCATTCCTGCCTTCAAAGATCACAATATTGCTCCTTTTAAATTATTATAGAAAGAAACAAGCTGAACATAGACTGTTTTAAATGGACAAGGATGGAATTTCTGTAAGCAGTGGTAGACTGATAGAGCCCATGGTTGTTTTTTTTTAAAGAGTAAAATTATACATGGCTATCACCCCAAGATTTAACAATAATGGGGATGGATGTGTGGCAGCAAACTGAATGAGGATATATACTCCTAAAGAGAACAGTATGGTTGAACAAAGCTTTGATGATGGAATTAACATGAAACAAAGGCCCTCTGAGGAAGATAAGTCTGAAAAGAAATGAAGAATACATAAAACTTTGTTTAATTTATGAAATTTATATGCTGCTGACCAGTAAGTATAAAGTTCCATTCCCTGGGTCCTCACTATCACTCAGGTATTACTTGTCAGGAAATGCGATGCTCCCGGAACATAACAGCTATGGCGATATTTCTGATCCCACTGCAGCTTTACTGCACCCATGAAACTCTGTAATCTTTAAATTCCCTCACTGTTAACAGCTGCTGAAACATTACTGGTCCCAGCATAGCCAAGCTGCTCTGAAATTACATTTAGCAGAGTAGTTAATGCTAACAGTATAATTCTCAACCCAACCGTGTTTGAAAAAAGCTTTATAACCGGCACAATGATTGTGCTCCCTTCCGCTCATATCTGTGTTGTATCGCAACCTCACTGACTTCAAGTGTGTCACTTGAAAAAAAAGAGCACATTTTGTAGCCATCATTCAGTAAACACTATATTATATTGTGATATTGTTTTATTTCGTCCCCTAAACTCACTTTCTCTGGTCCCTTCTTAAAAATGAAACAAAATTTCATTGCAAGATAGGATTATAAGCATTTAGAGGTTTGAGATGAGAAATTCATCAAGTTTCTATAAAATGAAGCTATTTTATCACCCTTTGAGGTGCTTTGAATGTTTTGAATCCAAATGATTCTACACACAAGCAAAATAAACAGGCTGCTTATGGCTTCTGTTAATGAGGATGTATTTTTCTATAATGATTAAGTAGTTAACAATAAAAATTAAAACTTTGCACTGGAAAACTCTCTTTGTTATAACCCAAAGAATATAAACATTGCCCCAACATTACTTTAAAATTAATATGTCAACATATTTATTAGGAAAGTATGTTATATTAATGTGATTATTTAAACTAGTATTGTAGAACATGATGTTTAAACATGTTTAGATGTAAGCATTTACTTGTCCAAGTCAATGCTATAGTAAATGGCTTGGTAAATGTTTAAAAGTTTTCTTCATAAGAGAATATTCTTCCCTAAATTAAGAATATTACATTTTTATTGAATTTCTCCATTAAGTAAGACTGTATGTCAATCATTTAATATCAAACAAAATCAGATGAAATTGGTAAGTTCTAGTCTTTCTGAGGGCAGGAAATACATCTTTTTAGCAAAGTGTAGAGTGTGGTGTTTTTAATAAATTGGTCCAACGTCTGAATAAATGAAGAGGGAAAGCCTGTGCTCAAGATGGTTCACTCTGGTAATTCTAAGAAGTTTTTATATAATTTTCCTCAAATGAACAAAGTGTTTGCCAAAGTGGGTGCCAAAGAATATATTATAGTCAAAGATAATAGTTATATGAAAGTTATACACATATATGTGTGTATATATGTATGTACACACATATATGTGTGTATATATGTATGTACTAGTGTGTGTGAATATTTCAGTATTTGTGTCATGTGCAATAGTCTGTTGAGGTCAGGGAACAGATTGTATTCTTAGCTATTTCTGCAAGATCTATGCCAGACTATAAGCAAGATCAGGTCTTTTCTCATAAAAAGGTGTTGGGTTTACCTCTCATCCTACACACTCCCACTGCAGGAATCCTTATCCTCCCTTACTCCCCATGCTAAAAGCTGTTATAGCCATTAATCAGAAAGTCTCTGGCAAGAAATTCTTTGCTTTGCACTAGTGCCCTCTGCTTGCTGGTCAGACTCTGTGTAGGTGCCTTAATCCCTGCGTATTCAGTGTCTCTTTGGCTAGATTTCTGGGTGTTGGCTGTACATCTGCCTGTATTCTAAACCCATAGGTGGCTGTGACCCGAGAAGGTGTCCTGTCCTCAAGCAACCATGCTGGCCAAACTGCTGCTTGCCAGGCACTGACTGACCCTCAGCTTTATTACTGGCCCAACTGTGCTCTGTGCTCATTCTAGAGCCCTGATTCTGCTTGGATCATTGGCTCCCCTCTCTGAGCCCAAAACACTCCATGCCGGCTTTTATTCTCTTCCTCTACCTCTTACTTTTAGCTCCTCAAACCCAAACCTTTTTCCCTGCATTCACTTTCCACGATTGACAAGATCAAAATATTATTACTCTGATAGTATTTGCTTGTCTTTCATGGTGTACACACAAATTTATAATAAAAGGTCTATACAGAGAGAGAAACAAAACAAAACATTTTTTAGGTTTTAAAACAAAGTAATTTACCAGGCAATGTAAAACTTTTTATTATCATTAAATATTTAGCTTTATTATGCTTGTCTCCTCACCTTGTACAACAGGATGCATGTAGGAAAGTCTGTATTTGAGATCTAAGCAGTACCTGATTAATGAACAGCAGTACATTATAACTTGCCAGTTGGTTTTCCAATGTTCAACTGTAATAATAATTTGACTTTATATCTCCCTTTTCTCTTTTCCTTTCCTCATTATTACCATAAAACTAGAAGCATATGGAATGATATTTATTAAGGCAAGGTGAAATCTATGGAAAACAGAAAAGGTAGACAAAAGGTTGTTTAAAACCGTTATCTTGTATGTGTGTGTGTAGCGGGGGGGAGAGATTTCTCCCCTTTTTCCCTTTATCTTCTTCAAGACTTTTCATCCACAGCATATTAAGGGGCTCTATCAAGGGACCTAAAGAGATATAGTAGAAACAAATAGCATTACCTTCAGCAAATACTACTTTTTTTTTTTTAATTCCCAGACTATAGCCCCTGTGAGTGGGCTTAAGCAGCCCTGTTTATGCCCCATGATCCCTCCAGTCAACTTCAGCTGATGGAGCTAGAGGTAGGTATATGACTAAAGAGGAACTTATATCTAGCTTAGATTGTGCCAATAGGATTTTGCTGTTTGTTTCTTTTTTTCACTCCCTTCTCTTTCCCTCTCTCCAATTAAGACTCAGAAACTGGAACTCACATGCCATTTAGAGTTGAGGTCACAACTGAAGCTCCAACAAACCAGAATATGGTGGGCTAAGTAAGCAGAAACCAATTGCAAGAGATATTAGTCAGCAATGAAAATGAAATTAGTTTAGACAAGGTGAGCTGTCCAGCCTTCTATCTGGGGGCTCCAGATGAAGGAAGTTTGCAAACCACTTCTCATATCTATACTTTGGTCTGAAAACTAGTATCGCTATTTTACCAATTAGGAAATCGAGGCTATCAGAGATTGAGTAATTCACCTTGGCTAAAATCTTTTGTTGTTTGAGACAAGGGTATAAATAAAATAGGCAGGCAATTCCCTGAACACTACCCAGTGAATGCTTCAGGCCCAGAGCTCTCCTTGGAAATAGATGTTCTCTTTCTTGAACTGATCACCACCAGATCACATCATATTACCATCAATTCAACATAGTTGTCACACAAGGCATTCATGTGCACATCGGTACAGAAGTTTGAGATATGGTGGGAGTTCTTTTGCAGTAAAACAAACAACGAGAACTGGACTGTGACAAATTCCTACTATTAAAATGTCTCCTAGTCATTCTAATTGCAAAGGTGTGGCCTTCCCTCCTATCTTCTTCTCCTTATTCCTTCTCAGACCCTCCTTCTATTTCTTTTCTTTTATTTCTTGATCATGTGATTCCCACTTGTTGTTCCAAGTGATTTAGCTCTTTTCAGCTCCTACTTTCAGTTCCGCTCAGTGTGTCACAGACAAGGTGTTCGCTACAGCTTTGACAATACATTTGAGAGTCACCACTTCCAACTCAGGTCCAGGCAGAA
>PVKE010037852.1:0-15708 GCA_004027555.1 Craseonycteris thonglongyai
GGGCTGATCACTCCTCACTTACCAAATCCAACTCGCAGAAATAAAAATACCTAAAGCACATACATGAAGGGCTTTTCAAAGAGCCTGAAAGAGCAGAGTTGATCTTTATTTTCTTATTAAAAATGTGGGGTATTGTTCCTTAGTTAATATGCAGTCTTTATTTTACATTAAGTATGCTTTTGACTTCCCATCTTCACAAAATTGCTTTTTGAAGTAGAAGGTACTTTAAACAAAAATACTGTGCCCCATCAGCACTCCTTTCTTTTAAATATGGAAATAAATAAAATAGTTAAGCTCTTTTTCATCAGTTTGTTCTGTTATTTCTACTGTAGAGCAATTCCAGTCTGACCTGGGTACTTTCCCCCAGACATTTAAAGAAAATGTAATGAAGAATTTAAAAATTAAAAAAACAAAATCTTCTTATTGCACAAACTTGGGCCACTCCCGAGATTTCTCTGAGCTGAGTCGAAGTACGCTGAGAGGCTTTTCCACAATCCAGGCTCCCGTGTTGGCTGCAACACATGCGCAGGAGGGGCCAGGCAAGGGAAGAGGAAGAGGAGGAAGTGAAGGAGGAGGAGACACAAATCATGGCGGCTTCTGTTCACCTTCTTTGGAAATGGCTTGCTTGAAGGATGCTGGAGTCCCCAGGTCATAGAGTTGACTGCAGAGGGAAAGGCAATGAAAGATAAAACAAAAAACAACAGCAGAGGACAACTACCTAAAAAAGAAAAGATTCAAATTAAGGGGGTGGTGGAAATGAGATGAATTAAGAAAACAAAAGAAAGAAAACAACCAACTAACTGCCACACAATGAGAACCAGACTAGTGTCTCCCTTTGCCTTGAACATCAGCAGCATGAAATTAGCCAGGAATTAAGGCAGGTCGATTGCTCCTGGGCAACTGAATGGCACAAGACACAAAGGACACAGCTGGGTTTTCAATTCCTAGGTGGCATAGTGGGCAAAAAACTGGGTGGTAGCAAAAATCGTTTTTTCCTTCTCCACTTGGAAACCAAATAAACCGAATCTTTCCCCTGTTAAAATACCCCAGAAGGATCATTCTAATGCAATCTATCTACCTGTCACCTAAGCAGAAGTAAGCAGTTCTATGGCACAGGCCCAGCTCCAGTCACAGAAAACCCCATAGGCCAAAAGAATACTGCTTCCTACACATACCATCCCCCCAACACTGCCCCTGCAAGTGATCCCAGGGAGAGAACCAAACCAAGAAATCCCTTCCAGTCCAGTCTGCAACTAGCCCAGTAATTCCAAGTGGTAGCTCAAACCCAGTGGGTTCCTTTGGTCTGGAAGGGTACCCATCAGCCATGGATTTTGCTTCGAGCCGAAATGAAATCTGCTAAGTTCTTTCCGTCTTTGGAATGGAGTAGTTGGCACAAAGGGGAAAGCAATAAGACCTAGTGCTCTCACATTTCACCCCAGAAGCATTTCCTGAAGGCAGAGATGGGTGCCCCAACAGTAGCCAGACCCCACTGAGCTGAGTGGCAAGGGGGAGAGGAAAGGGAGGAGCCCAACTGGAAAATGGCCAAGGAAACCAAGTTCAAAATCTAATGAGCACCTCAGCCTCTTTCAACTGAACCTCTCCCCCTCCCTCCTTCCTGCACCTCTCCTACCCAAGGCATTACTCACTGCTCAGGTGTGCAGGACTGAGGTTGATGTTCCAAAGCTGAGACTGTCTACTTCTGTTGTCAAAGGGAGGCTGAGACGGGCCTGGTTTCCGCCCACCACCAAGCCCTCCCCTCATACCTGTCTGTGTTTCCTTCCCCTCCATCCCATCCCATCCCATCCCATCCCATCCCGCAGTCTCCCTCTCAGTTCTGCTTTTTTTGGTTTCCCTTCCCAGACTCCCCTCCTCTTCCTCAGTGTTCATCTCTTCACCATTCCACTTGCCTCCAGCCCCCTCACTGCAGTGATAAAACCAGTCGGCCTTTCTCCACACCTTCCCTAGAGTGCCTGCCAAGTGTTCGCTTGTTAGAATCAGATTTTCACCCCCTGCCAGGAGTCTTTCTGTCCCTCTCCCAATGCCCCTCACCTCTGTGGTCAGATGCCACCTGCCACTCTTTTAGTGAGTCTGTCTAATAAGCATACCCCATGCTATTCTATTTTCCAAATTTCCACCACTGACTCCTCCCAACACACACACACACACACACACACACACACACACTTTACTTCTTTTGCCCATGTAATCTACCTAGAACGTAGCTGGTTGGTTCCTAGCTCGGTGCTCCTAATATCCATTTCTCTTTCACTTCCTCCGGCGGGGCTGATGGCAAGCCACTGGAAAGTCTTGCCGCATTCTTGGTCTTCTGCTCAGTCCCTTTCAAGGAGGCTGACTTTCTATCCCTCAGCACATCTTCCACTTTCCCCTCAGCCCTGTCCTCACAGCCTCATTCTCCCTCCTTCACCATCCCCACCACCTCACTGCCCCGTGAATTCCATCTACCCTCCCTGACTTGACCACTGGATGCTGCGTCCAGATAGAACTTCTCTAACACTTCTGTCAACAATATTCACCAAGCATCCACTATAAAGTATCCAGTCATGTAATATGAAAAAGAGAGGCATTTATGGCTGGATTTTTTCTGGACAGCCCTTGTATATGGAATGAGACCATCTATCCCTTCCATGAATTAGCTCAGAAATATTGCTCACTTCTCAGTTTATTTCAACAAATAATTATGGCACATTGCTATTGGGCACCGTCTGGGGGACATGAATGACATCATCTTTGCTGTCAAGGAACACACCATCTGTTTAATGAGAAAGACTACAATCATAATATACTGTACTAAGCACTATACTAGCAGCATGAACAAAATGTTACATAACAATATTTAAGCATGTTTTCACATGGTGATTTTTACCATTTTACAAAGTTCAGGTTGTGAGTCCTAGTTTTGCCTTTTGTTCAATTCTATCTCCATTCTCTCTGACAAGAGATAGTTCTGTCTACAGATAGGTTGACTAGCAAAAGTCAATCAAGAACTCTCTGTTGATCTGGAAAGCTTCCTCTAAGAACATCTCCCTGACTACTCTGATCCACAGCAAAAACAATCCCATATACACGTTTTGAACTACTTGTGAATATCTTATCTGCCTGACAAGATTGCAAAAATATCACTGGACAATAAATCTACTGGCTCCATGTTTCATTTCATCCTATCCTTCCTTCACAGGGCTGAGAAGTCATGTGTGTACTACTGTTACCGAGTCCCTAGTTGCCAAATAAACAAGGGTCTATGTGAATGAAAGTATTAATATTACCATCCAAGGTCTATAAGCATACTAGCCTGAACCTAAGCTGAAAGAAAGGCCAAATGTCTGAATCACCTATAATGGGATAAATCAATTATGTACCCCCTAATATAAGGCACTGAGAAGGATGCAACAGCATCTCTGTAGTATTCTTACCAAAAATGTATAACCTAATTTTAACCAGTAGGAAACAGCATGCAAACCTAAAGTGAAGGCTTTCTATGAAATGATTAGCCAGTGCTCTTCAAAAGTATCGAGGTTATACAAAGTAAAACTGTGGAACGAACTACTCCAGATTAAAAGACCATAAGAGAACATGACAATGAAATACAGCAGGTGATCCTGGGTAGGATCCTGGGCCAGAAAAAGGACACTAATGAGACAATTGGCAAAATTTGAATAAGGTCTGTAGGTTGTAGTATTGCATTAATGTCACTTTTATGATTGTGACCACGGTAGTGAACTTACTTGGAGAATCTAGGTGAAGGGTCTATTGGAATTCTTTGTACTGTTTGTATAAGTTTTTTGCAAGTCTGAAATTGTTTCAATATCAAAAAATCTTTAAAAGTCTTAGTCATTCATTGAGGGCCAGTTGAGATACTTTGAAAACCTACTTGCCAGTGCTTCTTAGCTAATAACTCAGTTCTGACAGAGATCTTCCATCATTCTCCGCTATTTTGTAAATCAATCATGCAGGATGGTTTTTCCTGTACTGTTATTTTGAGTAAATGGTCAGAAATCACTTTCATTAAAGCAGAACAGTATCATATAATTCAACGGTTTGGGCATGTGACCAAAACAGGGCCTTAAGTGTTCACTCCCTGCCACAAACCACTTCCACCCTCACATTCACCCGATGTCACCACCAAAATACTGACTCCTTAGGAAGTCCAACTTTAGTTCTTTGGGAAAATTCATGAGGATTTACATATTGCTACTCCTCCGAAGGATTCTAATGTGATCGTAAGTTGGGTTTAGATTTGTATTGTGTTGTTTTTACGTCATCAAATACCTCCTCTCAATCCAATGAGGTCTTGAATGAAAGATCTCAAAGCCCTTTACTGCTTTTACTCAAGAAATCTTCAAAATGTGATCTATGGAGAAGTGAGTACAGGCTGAGAAAATAGTATAAGACCCAGACACCATTTACTAACCCCTGGAACTTCAGACCAGTCATCCTACCTGAGCAAATCTCAGTTTCCTCGTCAACAAAATGGGAACAAACATCTCTCCTACCTCACAGGGTTGTTTTAAGAATCATCATGAGAGAGTGTTGGTTATATAGTATGACAGGGTAAGAAGTGTCCATATCCTAGGGATAGAGAAAGTGAGGCAGAGATTCAAGGCAACAAACTCACACAGAGATTGAGTCCAGAACCCAGAACTTCTCATTTCTACTCTTAAGTTCCTACTCACTAGATCAAAAATGCCTCACTCAGGAAAACCACAAGTAACTTCACTTCCAAAGGCTAAACAAAATCCCCTGCAGAAAAAGTCCTCATACGTGAGCCTGCTCAAAACTTTACACAATCATATCCATCAGATGTAACAGGAGGCATATTGGGATAATATTAATTAATTTTATTCCACCATGAAGTGAGAACCTCCAAACAGCCTTTAGTTCCCTCCCCAAGTAATGATCTTGTGTTCCCTCAAGTGCTATATAAAGGCAGTATCAGGCTGCAGCCCATTAGGTGCATAGAGAGATGCAAAGTAAGCAGGAAGACTTAAAGGGATACTATTGATGTGAACATCATATTTTTATTAAATCCCTCTCTAAAATACCAGTACCAAATTGCATTACTGACTTTAAAGTACCTTTAAAAATAAAATGCATATTTCTCACTCCCAGTGTTACAATGATTAGAGGGTCTGATCTCTACAGGGTCTCAGTAACAGAAATAATGGATTAGATTGCTCTAGGTAGGAAAAAAAAACATCAGATAGATAACAACAATAATCACCTTTTCATCAACAGTTCCCTTCAGGGGATGTGAATGTTGTAACAAATTTAGAAAGTTCTATATCTTTGATTCTCCTATCTTTGGGCTAGGACTTCAGAAATTAGGTGACATTTCTGAAGCATTTTGTGTGGGTGCTTTACTGAGCTGAGGACAAAAGAAACTAGTCAGATCATTTTCATCTTGAGGGCTCTAATTTCGTTTATATTAAATTTTGAGTGGTGATACTTATTTAACCAAAGCAACAACAAAATGATAGATGTGTTGACTGCTCACACAGCTCTTGCAATTCCAGAGGTCACACACAAAAAAGACCTTTGTTCCTAATAGGCATCAAGAGGGAATATTTAGAAATGATGATTTAGAAGTCAAGCTCTCTATAAATTCTATACAGAATTTTAATTGGAATTCTCTTTTGGGGGCTCTAACTGCTTACTCTTCTAATCTTTTAATAGGTTATCATTTAAAGCTATATTTATTACAAACACCCCTTTCTTTAACAGGATCTAAGCAAAAGCAAGGGAGATATGTACTATATATCTTCCTCTCTATGACTAATATTAATTGAAAATGCATCCGTAACTGTAGCCAAAGGAGGCATTATGCTTTCAGAAAAATCTCAAAGAAAAGTATTGCAAGCAATAGTAGTAGCTGTTGGATAGTGGAGTCTAAAGGAAGATGTGGAGACATTCAACCATTTAGCATGAAAGTTGGAGATAAAGTTCTGCTCCCAGAATATGGAGGCACCAAAGTAGTTCTGGATAAGGATTATTTCTTATTTAGAGAAGGTGATATTCTTGTAAAGTATGTCGACTAAAACAAATCACTATTAGAATGGGATCTACTAAAATTCTGAAATCTTTCATCCTGTATAATTTCCATGTCTGTTATAATAAACTAATGATATCCAAATTATATTCTAAATATATATTTTTATATATGACGCATTATGTTATATTCCTATTTGCCATATGCAGGAAGACGGCATAGGGCAGCCAAGAACAACGGTAAAAATAGAGTACAGGAGGTCCTGTAGTCAGGTTGCCAGGGGCAAACCCTGGCTCATAAGCTATGAGGCCTTGGGTATGTTTCTTAACCTTATTACCAAGCCTCAGTTTCCTCATCTATAAACTGGGGATCATATAAACACCAACCTTGTAGGATAGTCATGAGGATTAAATACACTATTCCAGGGAAAACACCCAGAATAATGTTTGGCACATAAATGTTGGCCATTGTTATGTAGAAAAAGGAGGATAAAGATGTAACATCAACAATTGAGGTGTTTGGAAACCCAGGGCAGATGCCTTCTTCTGTCTACCTCCTCTCAGTTTCCTTCTTTCACTTTAAGACATTTGCCTCCATATCAATGTCTACTCCACTCTCTCAAACTTCATTCACTTAACCTGTCTGGGTTGATCTTTCTCAACTGAAAAGTGAAAGATTTGAACCTGATCATCTTTAAAATCCCTTCCAATTCTTTTTTGCTATTTTTAAAGAATGTAAATTCTGAATCTGTTCAAAGATACTATGAGCAAGATGGGATAACATGTTCAGGCAATGATATGATCCATTACTGTGTTCACATTGGCTATACCAACTGAGAAAGATGAGAACACCTACTACCCCCAATCGGAGAAAAGGAAGATCAAGCTATACTAGTAAAATCAATAAACATTAGCCATCCTCAGATAAATCTTCCCAAGGGAGTTTGTCTTGTTTAGACAATTCTTCATTCTTGGTTCTCCTTCAGAACCCCAAGCTAGACTCGAAAATTAGGTGCGCTTTCATAATTTGTTTTAATTATATATATTTAAAATTATTTTCAAGTTCAAAGGTAGGCTGTCATTGAGAATTTCAGGACTACAAACAACTACATCGATTTCAAATGATAGCATAGTTTAGTCAGACATGTTTTTATATACATAGAAGCTCACATTTCACCAAACAGAGTAATTCATAGTAAGGTGACCAGATTTTAACATTGGTAAAGTGGGACACCATTGACTGGGGGTGAGGGGGGGGGGGTGTTCTTGATTAAAAATTTGGTCTATCTCCCGCTATTCCCTAGCTTGTCATGCATTCTTTCCAAAAATCGGGACTTTTTAAAACGCCACGGGACACAGGAGAAATTGTTAAAAATCGGGACTGTCCCGCCCAAAACGGGACGTCTGGTCACCTTATCATAATGCCATGAATCCAATAGCTAAGTCAAAGTAATAGAACAGATGAAGTAAAGAGGTAGAGAATGACAGCAAGAGAAGGTTGTATCCTCTTAGGAGACTTCAGCTGGAAACAACTACATATATTGGCTTTTTCTCACATGTGAACATGTAGAAACATTAAATGTTGAAGGTATATGCCATGTTTCCTAGAAACAGACCACATTGAGATTACACAAAACATCCCAATAGTGGGTAAAGTTGTTACTTTTATTCTCTCACAACTGAGAACAAATGCCCAGGAGAGCACTTTAATATTTGAAGCAGAAGAGAAGGAGAAGCCCTTTCTGTCACAGGCTACAAGAAGCACGGAGGACCTATTTGTGCATTTCCTTAAGTGGTCTTTGCTTTTGTTAAGTTGGGTTATTATTTTAATGAGAGTTCTAACTCACGAGCATCTGCAAAGGCTGGATTGTCAAAGCAGATCTTCCCAGACACTTAAAAACAGCCTGTCATCTCAACAGCCACTCCGATCCCCTAATCCACGCCAAATGGCAGTGCCCAATCTCTGGTCCTGTGTTCTCACGGAGGCCAGAGGCCCTCACCACTCGTAGTGGGAGTTCAGGATCTTCAGGTCAGCTTAGACACACCCCCTTGGCTGTTAAATCGGTACCTGGAGCCAGGAATAGCCGCCTGGACATGCGTTCCCCCTGTGGCCACACCCCTCGTTCCTCCTCAAGGATAGCAGCCAACTCCCAAGTCAGGTCCCTGGATGCACCCCCTCCCGGGGCAGCCAAGGGAGCCAGTTAGCCAAGCACCTCCCCAGCCATTTTCTCTCACAGCTGAGCCAGAAGCCCAAAGCCCCCCATTCTCCACACAGAGCCCCTCCCATAGTCCAAGCAAGCTTCAGCCTCCCTCATGAGACCCAGGCTGCGTGGGGATGAATGCAGACGGACAGCAGAGGGCTGGGTTGGAGACTCCTCAGGAGCTACTCCCACACTAGCAAGGGGGTCCGAACCCAGAAACACAAAAGACAAGCTAGTGGGGCAAAAGGAAAGAAAGAAAAGAGAGAGAGAAAAAAAAAAAAACTATGATGGTTTTGCCCTCATGGTAAGACACGCCAGCCAAGCCATACCTTTTGACTAGGACCGCACAGCTGGTCACTTCTGGGACTGCCAACAAGGTGGACGGTCTTCCTCCATCACCCCAGGGGCCTTGAGCAAGTGTTGCTTTGGTTTAGTTCAGGAGATGCTATTAGAAACATAAAACAAAGTGCCTGGAGGGCACTATATAAAAAACAGAAGAAATACAGGAGACTTGATCATCATCCAACAGGACTTTATAAATTTGTAAACAGGGGCGTGGGGGGAGGGACATGGACCATGAGGTATCATTCTTTCTTCTGGGCGCGCCGCCTCAGGTGGTTGTGTCACTGCTGAGTCCATGACTTGTCTGCTTAGATTCCATTCCTGCACTTGGAAGTCGCTCTTCGCCAGGAGGACAGTGAGGAGAAAAACAGCAACCACAGAACAGCGGTGCAGCCGGAGGTCAGGAAGCGAGGCTGGTCAGGGGCCCGGCGGGAGGGAGGTCACCCCAACCGCCCCAGGCCTGTCAGAACCGCTGACTTTATGAAAGGTCAGGGAGGAGAAATGGAGTGGGGGCTGCCATGGGGAGCCGCGAACTCTGTGGAGGACAGAATCCTCTCCCAACGAGGAAATCCTTCTGACTAGGTCTCCCTGAATCCACTCTCCCCCGAGGGCCGTTCCTCTCAACAGGATCTGACTTCCATTTCTTTGATTTCCCTTCACTCTCATCTCTTTCTCCCTCTCTCAAAAAAAAAAAGAAGTTTCTAATAACAGTTAGAATATATAAATAATAATTTATTTAATGTTATTGGCTCTTTGTTTCCAAACCCAATATTCCTCCTCTTTCCATTTTGCCAATAAATAGGAAAATTGAGGAAATCAGTTCCGCTCATGTCAAAAGGATCCCCTATCCTCCCCGCCCAAGAGATAATCCGCCTACCGTCCCACTTCTATGGAAAATAAATAGTACACCACGATGCCATCTCTCTGAAGCTGTTACTCTGCTCTTTTTGCTGTTTTGTTTCAGTAGTTTGTGCTTCTGCTGTACATACGCAACATAGAGGGGAAGGGGCAAGGGACGCGTGGAAGGTCAAAGGAAAACGCAAGGATCAAGGGAGAACCTAAAGTTGTCTTTCACTTAAAAAAAAATATATGTCAGAACCAGAACAATGACCAGTCAGAGGGTGACTGCTGGCTAATTGCCCAGAGTCTGTCCGTGGGTTTAGCAACTGCCCTTTTTATCTGCTGTGGGCGAACCCCGGCCACTGCGGCGTCCTCGGCAGGAGCGAGGCTCTTCCAAATCATCCTCGTCAAAGCCGTGGAAAGTTGAGGTGTCACTTTCTGACGTGGAACCGAATAAGTCCTCCGTGGTGCGTGCTGCGGCTGCTGCCTCCTTCTCCTTCCTGCCTTCTCCTCCCAAATGAGCTGACATGTATGATGAATATATCAGCACATGGGTTAAGCAACAGACAGCATTATTAATAATATTCTTATTACATTATTACAGTGCTATTCTTCATAGCAAGATCATAAACCATTTCACACCAAGAGATTAACTGGGTACATCACCTGGTGACAGGGATTTGGGGTGAAGGGACAAAGCCATCGTTTCTAGGGAAAGGGTTCCTCCCTCCCTGGAAAAGTATCACATCTACCATAATAGATACGTCCTCAGCTCTGACAGCATAAGATTCACCCACGATCTCTCTTTCTTCCCTTCCGTATGCACACATACACACGCACGTTCACTCAACCACGCCCAGGACACTGAGTTTCCTTGGTGGTTTCGTCTGGTTGGTATTGCTTTGGTATTTTCCATTGGTGTTTCTTTGCACAATGTTTGTCCTTCACTTTGACAGTCAGATTTACAAAGGTATTACTGTCAGATAACTCATTCAAGGTGGTTAAGCTTGCATTCTTTTTATTTGTACCAGTTTCTAATCCCATTCTTCCAGCACCCTTTCAATTCCACCCTTACATCATGTAGTTCATTTGCACTGACAGCAAACAGAAGGTGGAAAGTCTGACAAGTGGTAGGTAATAAAAGTCTCTAGTTTTCTTTAACCACTGGAGGGCATTTCTATGTTCTATACTCAGATACATGTGTATACACATATCCATATGTGCACACACACACACACTCCAGCCACTACACACACCCGGGTCCTAGTTCCCCAAAAAAGTCCAGAGTTCTTAAATCTAACTCAGAGCACTAAGAAAGTGGGAAATAAGGGTTAGAAAGCCTAATAAAATACCATATCCTGAAATTTGTGAAACTCGGTTTAAATGTTTTACATTCTAACTGGGCCCCAGGACTGCCCCCAAATGAGGCCATGATGCACCAATTAGCGTGTCCACATGGGGACTCATTTTCTCCCCAGGAAACAGAGGTAGTAGGGTCGATAGAAAGGGAAAGATTGCTCTTCTGAGTTCCACACTCCTCCTTGGAAGGACTCCAGGGAGGCCCTAGAGAAATATTCGCCCACCTGCCTTAACAAGCACATCCCATGGGCTAATGCCACTTATTTATTCCCCAGGTATTGACTACTGCAGGAACCTCAGAGTCAGACCTGGACCAAATTACCCACCAGAATTAACCCTTGGTGAATGCAGTGAGAACACCTAGGCTGGTATAAAATGGCCCCCTGAATCATACAGCAGACAGATCCTGGGAAGAAAAATGCTGAGTAAAGGCTGTGAGGAGAGAGACTTTGGATAGAAAAAACCAACTGCCCAGATCTGGTCCCCCATAGATGGATCAGATTCAAGTACCCCACCTTTTGAAGGAAAGGAGGAAGGGAGGAAATTATAGCTGTTTGTAATAAGAATTCTGAGGCTGCCCTCTCTACACATCACAGACCCATAGGAGTCTGAATCATTCTGCCTAGAACATCACTCCGCCATGTGACTGCTTCTGGAGGCAGAGATTTGATCTGATCATTCACTTAAAAAAAACTGTATAGAATTTCATTTGGTTCATTTTCTTTTTAAGTATCTAAAACCCAGGGTTCACTATCACATGGGCCCTGTTTTCTAATCTAGCACCAATAGAGTAAAAAGTTCAACCTTCAGGATCATGTGTGGAGAGTAAATGAATTGACAGGATTGCAAAGATGTGCCACCCTGTCAGGGTCTATAAGCGTTAAAATGTTGAGAATTGTGTGGCAATGGAAACCAGTCCTTTTTCAATGACTGATTTCTTACACGAGTCAGTCCTGAACCCTAAACAACCCAAAAGCTAAATGTATAAAAGGGCTAAAGCTAAGGTTTGCGGACAAAGGACAGGAAGAACTGAGCTGCTACAGTAAACCCAGGTGTGGTCATGAGTCCTTCTCTTGGGACTAGGAGTAGAATAGACACTGGGAAGATGTACACAAAGGGACAATGACTCCTACTCTCTGTTGGAACCAATCGCCCAAGCGAAATGTGTGTCACGTACTAGTCAGAAGTTGATGTGACTACAGATGAGACTGAAATCATCTCATTAGCCTAGGTATGACATTAAATGCTATAAAAAATAGGTAGTACCAACCAACCACAATAGCCAGAAGTAATGGTTTGGTTAGAATTATAAACAAACAATCGCTTAACAAAACTTGAAAACCTGAATTCATTTTAAGAATGAAAGAACAAGATCAAACTCTCTTTTTTGTTATTTTAATCTTTGCATAGTCTTTGAAAGATGAAAATTTCAAAACATGCCAAGTCAACCCAGATAAGCCCTAAGAATGCCTGCCTTTTTGCCTCCATGATCTTTCAGGATCTCTTTTGTCTGTTCCATATGAGAAAATGAAATGAGTGGCCAATGGACATGGTATTTATGCAACAACCCAGGAGCCTGGAGTGTTTATGCAATTACCCAGGAGCCCAGGGGTCTCTGGCTCGCGCAAGACATGGCTGCTTTCCCAATATTCATGTCTCCATGCTCTTCCAAGTTTGCCCCAGAACCTTATATAGAACAAACACATCTTGTTGTTACATGCACATCACAAGATACAAGGAAGCATGTTGCCTGTGTCTGCAGGCGTTTCCACACTATCTCACTATCGTCCACAACACACACAAAGAAATACCCACTTCATGGAAAAGCCAGACACAAGTCAAAACCTTCTCCTTTCCCTTTTTCCTGGATCCCAGGGCATAACTCTTGGCTCTTGCCACCCAAAGAACAAAGACATCAAATGACCTGAAAATGCCTCTCCACATGAAATCACCACCACCAGCACCATGTCTCCACTCCACCCATGAAACCCCACACAGGATGGCAGAGGAGTGAAAGTGGAACCGTCCCTGATCTATGGGCACAGGTGCAAGAAGGGGCCACACTCACCAGAGCGTCCACAGTCTGCACAGGACACAAGCTCCTCGGGCCGCCCACTCTTCTTATTCAGGTTAGAGCCCCCCAGGCAGAAGTCGCAGTAGTTATTGGGAATGACAGTCCCATCTGGTCCTTTCTGGGCTGTAGAAACATGTTTTAAAAAATCCACTTTTAGCTGAGATGAATTTCTACAGGCCCCTCTCCTCCTATAGTGTAGCAGAACCTGCTCCAGGAAGTACAAGAAAGCTAGAATGGGAGGTTTTGTTACAACCAAGCTATTATAACTTGAGCTGTTTTCTTTTTGACCCTCTTTGGTTCAACAGTACTATTATAATACCTTGCAGAGTTTCATTTGATTTTTGTAGAATTTCCCAGCACTGTGTTTTTATAGAAATGACCCTGCTACTCTGAGTGCATCCCTGGATGAGCAAAGCATCCAGAAGGCCTACTTGTCAAGTGAACTCTCATCCCTGAGCAACCAGCCCTCAGGACTAAGACCCCAAACACCAGAGGACAGCTACAAACAGTAGTGTGACTAGAGAGAGAACAGTCAATGCGTAGACCTTGTCCTGGGGCAGCTGCTCTTCGTTAGGACATATTTCTCCTGTCCCTAAGAAGGAAAACAAAGAAGCACTGATGGGTGGTCATTTTCAGAAAGGTCACTGAAAATGCTCTTGGGGACTCAGATGGACATCTTGGCAAGTACACAGGTGTCCACTCTTATTCAGCCACATCTCCCTGAAGTGCAGACTCACTGGTCATGGAAAGATCCAGGACTAGTTAATCAGCAGAGCCCAAGTGCCTAGTATCAGCCTGGCCACTTAGCTGAGCCTCATGCCAGAGATGGATTGAATGGGGAGTTAGTGAGCATGTTTTGAGGCGTAAGACCTTCCTAAGCTACCCATGATGAAAGTCGTACCCAAAAGCAAAGAAAAATCCTGGCATACGATCTTAAAAACAAAACCTTGTGAGAACGGCACATGTCCTTGGATCGCTCAAATCACGCTGAGTCTTTAGGGGGCTCAATACAAAGCCTTGGACAGGTGCTTTGCCTGGGGAGAAACACCTCCATTTTCCTCTGTTTCTCTATCCCTATTGTGGACATTTCTTTGTCACATTTACACTCCCTGTTTGTGACTAAGAAGAAAAGTCTCTCAATTTATGGGATCAGCCTAAACCACGGGGGGTATCTTCCTCCTCGCTCTATCCAATGTCTGCTGCTATCTTTCATTATTCACTGGCTAACATTAATCAGGGTCCCGTAGGGTACAGATCTGTAAAAGGAAACAGATATGTGAGCAGAAATGCCATCCAGACAGTAAGTGATAAACGGATTCACCCAGTTTAATATGATTCCCTCTGGCCTTCGCTTCTTCCATGCCTCTGCTTTGCCTCCAGGAGTGGAAAAACTTACCTGGGAAAGGCAGAAGACAAAAGCTGGCAGAATTACATTACAGAGGATTAATCCATTTATCAGTTGCTATTTGAATTGTTTAATCAGTTTCTAAGTCATTGATTTTCATCTTCAGGGAGGCAGACAAATCTCTGCAACAAAAGTGTTGGCTGTTTGGGAGCAGAGAGTGGAGCTGGCCATACCCTATGGCCTACTAAGTATGGGTTTTTCTTTATCAGTCACTGCATCTCAAAGATATCTGCATGTCATGCAGAATGGTTTTGTAAATAATCTCCAAAAGTCAGTATATCTGCAAAAGTTTTACTTTGCCTATAAAATTTTCATTGCCCAAATCCAGAAGGCAGTCTCTTTCTTCCTCTCTCAATTGCCATCTCAACCATTTTTAGAACTCTCTTAAGAAAACCCAAGTACATCCATGAAGTGAATAAACTCGGGGTTTCCTCAACAAGAGGCTCTCATGGAAATCAATCGAAAAGTGAACATTAAGAAGTGGGGTATATAAAATTTACGGGCTAAGTATAAACCCAAGTTAAGTTTTTTTGCTTTTTTTTTGCATGGGAGGCATGTTCCCCAAAATCTGGTGGCCAAACAAGGGGCCTCCCACATGGGAAGCACCCCCAGTTCAGCATATGGGTCTGCACGGGCTGGGGCCAGGAGTCAATCCTCAGACCCTGGGGCTGCAAGATGAGTACTTAACCCGCTGAGCCATCTTGGCACCCCCACCCCCCACTCCAAAGTTAAGTTTCATGATTGATATGAACTAGATATAAAATGTGAAGATTCCAGTCACAACTTAGGTAGCCTCCTGCATGGAAATCAAAGAACCCCATGTGTATCACCTCACTAAAGCTCTCTCAGAAGGCTTATCTCATCCCGTGTCTCTCTCCTGTTTTCACAGGAACTTACTATATCAGATTTTTCTCTCCTTTCACAAAATCTTTAAGCAACTAACGAATCTGATTTTCCCCCACCCCACTGTATTCCTTGTGATTTATGAGGATGAAGAAGTAGAATATAGATTATAAGAACTCCCAGGTAATTCTGCGCCTTCTTATAGAATTTACCACCAGCAGATCATTGGTAGACACCCCATTGAATCAGGGACACCCATAGAGCAAGAAATAAGAAGTTCAGAAATGATCTAGTTGCAAAGCAGACAGTGATAGAGAAATTGATCTTATATAAAAAGACTGAAGGAACAGAATTTAATTCATCAGACAAAGAGAAGTTTCTGAGGAGACTGAATCAGGGTCCCTACATTATTTGTGTTGGTTGTTGGCCATAAAAAGTGCTTGGGGGAAAGCCGGGACGGCTCAGCGGGTTGAGCGCTCGCTTTGAGGCCACGAGGACCGAGGATCGAATCCCGGCTCCGGCCCAGGCAGGACCCACATGCTGAACTGGGGAGTTCCCACAGTTCAGTTCTCTAACTGTCTCTGTCTCTGTCTCTCTCTCTATCTGTCAAAAGTAAAATAGAAATAAATATGCGCTGAAGA